>JARDYJ010000010.1:37555389-37559174 GCA_029215755.1 Spea hammondii | reverse complement strand
TATGTGTATTATATATATATAGTATGCATGTGTGTAGATATATATAGTATGTATGTGTGTAGATATATATAGTATGTATGTGTGTATATATATATAGTATGTATGTATGTGTGTGTATATATAGTATGTATATGTGTGTATATATAGTATGTATGTGTGTGTATATATAGTATGTATGTGTGTGTATATATAGTATGTATGTGTATATATATATATAATATGTATGTGTATATATATATATAGTATGCATGTGTATATATATATAATATGTATGTGTATATATATATATATATAGTATGTATGTGTATATATATATAGTATGTATGTGTATATATATATATAGTATGTATGTGTATATACATACTATATATATATATACACATACATACTATATATATATATACACATACATACTATATATATATACACATACATACTATATATATATATATATACACATACATATTATATATATATACACATGCATACTATATATATATATACACATACATATTATATATATATATACACATACATACTATATATACACACACATACATACTATATATACACACACATACATACTATATATACACACATATACATACTATATATACACACACATACATACATACTATATATATATACACACATACATACTATATATATCTACACACATACATACTATATATATCTACACACATGCATACTATATATATAGACACACATACATACTACATATATACACACATACATACTACATATATACACACATACATACTATATATATATATATATATATGCACACATACATACTATATATAAATACATATAGTGTGTATATATAGTATGTATGTGTATATATATAGTATGTATATATATATATACTATATATATACACATACATGCTATATATATATATATATACACATATAGTGTTTATATATAGTATGTGTGTATATATACATACATACATACTATATATATACACATACATACTATATGTGTATATATATAAATATAGTATGTATGTGAATATATATATAGTATGTATATATATATACATACTATATATATACATACGTACTATAAATATACACATATAGTATGTATGTGCATATATATATATATATATATATATATAGTATGTATGTATATATACACACATACATACTATATATATATATACACATACATACTATATATATACACATACATACTATATATATATATATATATATATATATACGCACATACATACTATATACACATACATACTATATATATATATATATATATATATATATATATATACACACACATACATACTATATATATATATATACACACATACATACTATATATATATACACACACATACATACTATATATATACACATTATATATATATATATACTATATATATATACTATATATACACACACACACTATATATATATATATACATACTATATATATACACACACTATATATACACATACTATATATTCATATTATATATACACACACTATATATACATACTATATATATATATATATATATATATATATATATATATATATATATATATATATATACAAACATACATACATACTATATATATATACAAACATACATACATACTATGTATATATACACACATACATACATACTATATATATATACACACATACATACTATATATATATACACACACATACATACATACTATATATATATACACACACATACATACATACTATATATATATACACACATACATACATACTATATATATATACACACATACATACATACTATATATATACACACATACATACATACATACATACTATATATACACACATACATACTATATATATACATACATACATACTATATATATACACACATACTATATATATACACACATACATACTATATATATATATATATATATACACACACACATACATACTATATATATATACACATACATACTATATAAATATATATATACACATACATACTATATATATATATATATACACATACATACTATATATACACACATATACATACTATATATATACACACATACATACATACTATATATATATACACACACATACATACTACATATATACACACATACATACTATATATATATACACTATACTATATATATATACATACACATATACATACTATATATATATACACATACTATATATATATACATACTATATATACACTCTCTATATATATACACTATATGTATACACATACTATATATATAAATAAATATATATACACATACATACTATATATATATATACACATACATACTATATATATATATACACATACATACTATATATATATACACATACATACTATATATATATACACATACATACTATATATATATATATATACACATACATATTATATATATATACACATGCATACTATATATATATATACACATACATATTATATATATATACACATACATACTATATATACACACACATACATACTATATATACACACACATACATACTATATATACACACATATACATACTATATATATACACACATACATACATACTATATATATATACACACATACATACTATATATATCTACACACATACATACTATATATATCTACACACATGCATACTATATATATAGACACACATACATACTACATATATACACACATACATACTACATATATACACACATACATACTATATATATATATATATATATATATATATGCACACATACATACTATATATAAATACATATAGTGTGTATATATAGTATGTATGTGTATATATATAGTATGTATATATATATATACTATATATATACACATACATGCTATATATATATATATACACATATAGTGTTTATATATAGTATGTGTGTATATATACATACATACATACTATATATATACACATACATACTATATGTGTATATATATAAATATAGTATGTATGTGAATATATATATAGTATGTATATATATATACATACTATATATATACATACGTACTATAAATATACACATATAGTATGTATGTGCATATATATATATATATATATATATATATATATATAGTATGTATGTATATATACACACATACATACTATATATATATATACACATACATACTATATATATACACATACATACTATATATATATATATATATATATACACACATACATACTATATACACATACATACTATATATATATATATATATATATATATATATATATATATACACACACATACATACTATATATATATATATACACACATACATACTATATATATACACACACATACATACTATATATATACACATTATATATATATATATACTATATATATATACTATATATACACACACACACTATATATATATATATACATACTATATATATACACACACTATATATACACATACTATATATTCATATTATATATACACACACTATATATACATACTATATATATATATATATATATATATATATATATATATACAAACATACATACATACTATATATATATACAAACATACATACATACTATGTATATATACACACATACATACATACTATATATATATACACACATACATACTATATATATATACACACACATACATACATACTATATATATATACACACACATACATACATACTATATATATATACACACATACATACATACTATATATATACACACATAC
>JARDYJ010000010.1:37302889-37552889 GCA_029215755.1 Spea hammondii | reverse complement strand
GGTTAACAACACATCGGAGCAGCAGCAGCTGCCGTGAAGGAACGTGTGTGCAACTCTATTGGTCGTTTCGGCAGGGGGCTGGTCTGGCATCAACTAGTGAATTGCAGAACGCACTTCATTCGTTGATGGCAGGCCAGCCCCCTGCCGAAACGACCAATAGAGTTGCACACACATACTGAGGTGTACTGTACACAAAATGACCTAGAGACAAATGCTCCAAGGAACTTGGCCTCCGTTTATCATACACAATCACACATCCATAGATGTTTAATAAAAGAATAGGGATTATTTTACATTTTTAAATTGATTTTGGACCACTTGTAATACATGCCTAACATTTGCTACCTATTTACAATGGCATACTTTGCAACAACCCAACTTTTACTGGACAGGACTGGAAAAAAGCAGGACTGTCCACCAAAATCTTGGGTGTGTTGGCAGGTATGCGGATGGAAAAATGTTGGACAAGAACTAAAAAATAGCTTAGGGTTAATGTACGGTTATGTTTAAGATTAGTAGCAGTGCACTGCTTTGGTTAAAGATGTATTATGTCTAAATAATAATTTAATTTTAATGGGTTTTAAAAAAAAATTAGGGGTTTATTTAAATGTATTTTAAAGTTAGATTTATTATTTAGTACTTTATTATATTTATTTAATGTTTATACTAGTGCTACCTACCGAGCTATAACTACCAACGTGTATTTGCATACCTAGTTTAGCTAAATTAGATGGGACAGGACTGGAAAAAAGCAGGACTGTCCCTGAAAAAGTTGGGTCTGTTGGCAGGTATGTGGATGGAAAAATGTTATAGTATGAAGTGTGAGTTATAGCGTTAATGCTAGTGAGTGTAGAAATGAAGGCCAGGACAAATAACAAGAGGAAAGGTCCTTGTGATTTTTGCATTGTACGTGTATGTGTTATGTGTGTTATGTGTGTTGTCACTTGTCACTGTGTTATATGTGTTATGTGTGTTATGTGTTATGTCACTGTGTTATTTGTGTTATTGTGTGTGTTATGTTTGGTTGGTTGTGTATCAGAAGGAAAATAATGAAATGGAAATGGAAAAGGAAATGGGAAAGGCGAATGAGTGGGCAATTGGCGACCCACTCACCTGTTTCACCCCAGAGCAAAGCATCCAAACACTGTCAGTCCTAGACGTTTGGCAGCGGACTTCCAGAGCTCAGACACAAGGCCCTAGCGTAAGCTGGCCACTCCGGCGGAGGTAGCAGGCGTTGCCACACCGCAAACAGACGCAGCCAGGGGGGAGAAACTGCCCTTACCATTAGGGACATTTGAGGCATGACACTAGCCAGGAAGCGAACTGGCATCGAAGAGACGCTGGCACCACCACCAGCAGCAGCAGCAGAATTGGGAAAGGCGAATGAGTGGGCAATTGGCGACCCACTCACCTGTTTCACCCCAGGGCAAAGCACCCAAACACTGTCAGTCCTAGACGTTTGGCAGCGGACTTCCAGAGCTCAGACACAAGGCCCTAGCGTAAGCTGGCCACTCCGGCGGAGGTAGCAGGCGTTGCCACACCGCAAACAGACGCAGCCAGAGGGGAGAAACTGCCCTTACCACTAGGGACATTTTGGGCATGACTCTAGCCAGGAAGCGAACTGGCAGAGAAGAGATGCTGGCACCACCACCACCAGCAGCAGCATTGAAAAATGGGAAAGGCGAATGAGTGGGCAATTGGCGACCCACTCACCTGTTTCACCCCAGGGCAAAGCATCCAAACACTGTCAGTCCTAGACGTTTGGCAGCGGACTTCCAGAGCTCAGACACAAGGCCCTAGCGTAAGCTGGCCACTCCGGCGGAGGTAGCAGGCGTTGCCACACCGCAGACAGAGGCAGCCAGGGGGGAGAAACTGCCCTTACCATTAGGGACATTTGAGGCATGACACTAGCCAGGAAGCGAACTGGCAGAGAAGAGACGCTGGCACCACCACCAGCAGCAGCAGCAGCAGCAGAATTGGGTAAGGCGAATGAGTGGGCAATTGGCGACCCGCTCACCTGTTCCACCCCAGAGCAAAGCATCCAAACACTGTCAGTCCTAGACGTTTGGCAGCAGACTTCCAGAGCTCAGACACTAGGCCCTAGCGTAAGCTGGCTACATTGGCGGAGGTAGCAGGCGTTGCCACACCGCAGCAAGTGCAACCAGGGGGGGAGAAACTACCCTCTCCATTAGGGACATTTAAGGCATGACACTAGCCAGGAAGCGAACTGGCAGAGAAGAGACGCTGGCACCACCACCAGCAGCAGCAGCAGCATTGGAAAAGGTGAATGAGTGGGCAATTGACGACCCGCTCACCTGTTTCACCCCAGGGCAAAGCATCCAAAAACTGTCAGTCCTTGGCGTTTGGGAGCGGACTTCCAGAACTCAGACACAACGCCCTAGCGTAAGCTGGCTACATTGGCGGAGGTAGCAGGCGTTGCCACACCGCAGCAAGTGCAACCAGGGGGGGAGAAACTACCCTTTCCATTAGGGACATTTAAGGCATGACACTAGCCAGAAAGCGAACTGGCAGAGAAGAGACGCTGGCACCACCAGCAGCAGCAGCAGCAGCATTGGAAAAGGCGAATGAGTGGGCAATTGACGACCCGCTCACCTGTTTCACCCCAGGGCAAAGCATGAAAGTCTGTCAGTCCATGGCGTTTGGGAGCGGACTTCCAGAACTCAGACACTAGGCCCTAGCGTAAATTGGCTACACCGGCGGAGGTAGCAGACGTTGCCACACCGCAAACACGTGCAACCAGGGGGAGAAACTACCTTAAACATTACAGATAAAAAAAATTAACTTTCCAAGCTAAGAGCTGGGTAACCCAACTTGGGCAGATTGAATTTAAGGAAGGCAATCTGCTCCATCAGATGAGGTGCCATGCGTGAGCGCTGTGGACTCAGTATGTTTCCAGTCATAGAAAACACGCGCTCACTTTGAACAGTGGTTGGCGGACATGATAGTAGCTGCTGCGCAACCCATGAGAGTGCAGGCCACACACTCTTCTTTTCATCCCAGTAGCTAAGAGGATCAACATTAGGCGCAGAAGGAACTTCACAGAGGTAAAGTTTGACCATTTCAGCAGCACTACTCTCCTTTCTGCTGCTAGCTCTGTCAGATGGTCCAACTATACTCCCAAGTGCCTCTTCCCAAAACGCAGCTGCTCCACTCAGCTGTGTTGTGCTGCTTGTGGCACTGCTGCTGATGCTGCTGCTAGGAGTAGCAGACCACATCATCTCTTCCTCCTCCTGCACCTCTCCCTCCTCGGACAGCATTCCCATTTTACGCTGCCAGTCACGCACCTTGTTGACCAATTGCTCCCGGTAGCTACTGAGAACATTAAATTTCAAAGCTAGCTTTCCCTTAATTCTTGGATCGCAAAGGCACGCTAGCATCATTTCGGGACTCTCTTCCATTCGTTTGCGAAGGTGTACTTTTAGCAGATCCTTCAGCTTCCTGGCTATGGCTGCTACGTCAGGATGTAGAGTGCCACCTTGAACAGCCTCACGGTTTCCAAGGAACACATCCATCTTGCTGCCTAGATGGGAGAACACTGGGATTACCTGGGCCAGACTGGCAGTGTTTGAGCTTAAATTTTCTGTGGCATCCCTGAATGGTTTAAGGACTGCCACTAGCTGGGCGATCACTGTCCAATCCTCCCTATTCAATGGAGAGGTAATCCCAATATTGTGCTCTGAGGCAAGATTATGGATTGCCCTCTGCTGCTCCAAAATCCTCTCGAGCATGTCTAACGTGGAGTTCCACCGTGTACTGACATCCTGACGTAGGCAGTGTACGGGAAGACCTGACCTCTCTTGCTCTTCCCTCAAAAGTTGGCTAGCCTTAACACTATGGTGAAAGTGCCCAGCGATCTTTCTGCAGCGGGACAGAACTACTGCTGCCACATTAGTTCCTTCTGACATTGCTGCCTTCACTACAAGATGGATGATGTGGGCTGCACAGCGCACACCAACAATATGACCATCTCGCAGCGCTTTCACCATATTGGCACCTCCGTCAGTTACCACAAAACCAACTTCAACATTGGTGCCCGCCTCTGCTCCCACCCAAAGGCTAAACATTTTCCTCATCGCATGCAGAATGTTTTGGGAAGTGTGCTTTTCATCCATCACTTCTGCATGGAGAAGGAATGATCGGTAGCCTGCTGCAGCAACTTCCTTAGACACACCGGGCTGCCACCAGTGTGCTGTCAAAGAAAGAAAGGCATGCTGGCCGCTAGGTGCACTCCACAAATCTGTAGTGAAATGAACACACTGACCAGCAGCCTTGGAAAGCTCCTCTTTCACTGCTGCAACACAGGACCGATACAATGAGGGGACAATGTTCCTGCTGAAAGTGGAACGTGACGGAACTGTATATTGTGGAGCCACAGCCGCCATCAATTGTTTGAAAGGCTCCCCTTCGATCATAGAGAAGGATGCCCCTCCAACAGCAATGAACTGACCAATCAGTCGCGTTACTTTATTGGCCTGCTGTTTGGGTATTGACCTTTTGGATTGGAATGCCACAAATTGTTCCAGGGTGGGCTGGACATGCAGTGCTCCAACCTGCCTTGGTCTCTGGCTGCCAGCACTAGTTGCTGCTGCTGCTGCTGCTATTGGCTCAGAAGAAGAAGCTGTTGGGGTTTTTCCACGGCCACCAGCTATGCTGCCTGCACTAAGTTTTCCCTCTGCATCTTTCCCCAATAGCACAGCGTTGTGTTGAGTGCTGAGGTGATGCTTCATGCTAGCACTGGTAAAATGGCCAGACACTTTCCCTCTGCTTATTAGCTTCCCACAATGTTTGCACTTTCCATAGAGCCCTTCTTCAACATTTTCAAAGTGCTCCCAAATTGGGGCGCGCATAGCCTTGGAGTGTGCCTTGGGTGCTGCTCCTACTGCTCGGGGTGGATGAACAGAGGCAGAACTAGTGGTGGTGGGACTGGTGGTAACAGTACTGGCCATAGTGGGACTGCTAATTGCTTTAGATTTGCTAGGTTTTGCTGCTGCTGCTGGTGGTGGTGGTGGTGGTGATGATCGTAGCGGAGAAAGTGGAGGCTCAGGGGAAAATTGTGCACTAGTCATTTGGACACTGCTCCCTGAGGAATCTGATTCCTGACCACTCATCTCCTCTACTTCCTCTGGCTCATAGTCTAGCTCTTCATTAGCCAGATCGAATGGAATTCCTGCTAGGCTGGAGCTAAGACTGATATCGTCGTGAGACTCGTGACTAGTAGTAGTGCGAGCAGGAAGAATAGACTCTGCACTTGGCCTCTCAGTCTCAGGCTCCTCTGCTACCTCGCTAGGTGGAGTTCCACTATGTGTAGCCCTCTCTCTAACTGTCTTTACAAAAATTTTGTAAGGACTTGGTGGCTTGCTAGAGGTGCTAGGAGGACATGGCGTGGCGGTACCAGTGGGAACAGTAGGCGCAGCACTAGTGGTGGTAGAGGCGGTAGAGGTGGGGGTGGTGGTGGTGGTGGTTTTCCCTACAAAGGAATGAGATCGCTTTGGTTTGGGACCCCTCTGAGTCTTGCTGCTAATTTGGCTCTGCTTGGTACCTTGCATGCTGCTGGTGGATGGGGAAGATGCTGCTTGGGGCAAAAGGCACTTCTTTTTAGTCACTGGGCTGGTACTACTTGTGCTACCCTTTAACTTTGAACGTGCTTCTGGTGCTTTAGGCTTTCCGTAAAAAACCATAGAGCTTGTGGGCCTAGCCGCACTACTACTGCCTGCTTTTGGTGCCTTTCCTTTACTTGATGATCCTTCAAGCAATGCTTCCCCAAATGATAAGCGAGAGCTTGGCCTACTTGGCCGACTAGACTGACGCAAAGGCTGCATCTTAGAACTGGTGGTGGTGCTGGTGGTGGTGCTGGTGGTGGCGGTGGTAGATGGAGCTTGTCCCTCCTTAGTCCCAAAAGGAGGATCCATTTCAAATTTTGTGTTGTGTGTGTAGTGTAGTGTTTAAAAAACTATAAAAAAAAAATAAAATTAAAAAAAAAAAAAAAAGGAAAAATGAATTAAAGACAAAAAAATTAGAGGAAGTTCTCTTCAGTGCTACTGCTTAAAAAGTAAAACTATGCACTACTGCACTGTGCTGTTGTGTGCAATCTGGCAAAGTGCTAAAGTTATTTAAATTATTAACTCAAGATTAACTATTTAATAACTAGCAGTATTTTATTTTTAATTTGAATTTACACGGGCCTAAGAGCTTAGCCTACTACTATGCTAGCCTAAAGCTATATTTCCTTACTATAAGTCTACCTCTAGGCAGACGCTTTCAAACCCACTAAGCTAAAGTGAGGTTAAATCAGATTCAGTATGATTTATTAATTAATATTAAGTTATATAATATTAATAGATTAGAAATAATTTACTTATATATTATGTATTATAGATAGAATATAGATTATGAATTAGAATTTAGAATTAGAATTACTTATATTATAGATTATGAATTAGAATTTATATTGTTATATATTATTTATAATATATTATAGATTAAGATTAAAGAAGATTAGAATTATTTTAGTACTACAGCTAGTAGCTTGAAGCTTTGCTTAGTACAGCTCGTCACAGTCAATTTGTCTTGAAAAGAATAAGAAATAAAATAAAATGTCACAGCAAAACAGTTAGCTTCACTGCTTGCTGAACAAAAACACACAGCACTTATGCGGCTGCACTCACTAGCCCAACAAGTTCACTTCACTGATAGACTGAGGTGAGCAAAACACTAAGGGTACTTTTAATAAAATTGAAATAAAATGTAAAATAAATGAGAAAATCTTTGCAGAACAGTTAACGTCACTGCTTGCTGATCAAAAAAAAACACAGCACTTATGCGGCTGCACTCACTAGCCCAACAAGTTCACTTCACTGATGGACTGAGGTGAGCAAAACAAATGAAATAAAATGAAAGATTATTAATTAAGAAAAATTGACTTGGTCTCTTACTGTTGCTAAAACAAAGCACAAACTATAGAGCTGCAGCACCAGTACTAATAAGATTAGCTGAACTATACGCTAGTAGTAATTAATTAATATTATTACTTTTATTTATAGCTAATTTAATTAACTATTAAGATAAGAAAGAATTATAGAATTATTGATATTACTGATTTTAGATTAGACACTAGTAGATGTCTTGAATGTCTACAGTACACTCTACACTAGTATACTATTACTAACTATAACTGACAAATATATATATAATTTTATAATGAATTCAATTATTAATTATATTAATTAATATTACTATTTTTAACTTAGACACTAGTAGATGAATGTCTACAGTACACTCTACACTAGTATACTATAGTATATATATATATATGACTGACAAATATATATATATAATATTATAATGAACTATTAAATTATAGACTCTATTAAATTATTATTTATAAATTCTATTTAATTTATTTAAGCAGGACAGGCAATAGGCACTAGTGCCAGCCCAGGGCAAGGGCACCCCAGTGCCACTGAGACACTGGGTGCACTGTCAACTCAACAGCACTTACACTACAGTTGATGACAAATTAAATAAAAAAAATTAAATTAATCAAATTATTATTATTAATTATATTAAGTAGCACTGAAGTGAGGATGAAGTACACTGTGAGAAATGGCAGGCTAAGGCTTACCAGTCTCACACAGAACAGAACAATCTCTCTCTGTAACGCTCGGATGCCGCACAGCAGTGTTGCCAAAGCAGTCACAGCGAAAAATGAATGGATCTCTCAGGCAAGCTCTGGTCTTATAAAGGCGCCTTCAGAATTCTAAAAACAGCAGCACAGGCATTGGACGAGACCCTTAGCGTGACGTCACAAGAGTGAGCTGATTGGACAGACGAGATCAGCTCACTCCTGTTTGAAATTTTGGCGGCTGCGCGGCAAAAACGAAGACGATCACGAAGAATCTTCGATTCTTCGTGGTTGTGAGTCTTTGTCTTCTCCTACGTTTTGCCGGCACTGTATTCTCTTCGGCGTGTCTTCGGAACGAACAAAAAAACGGCCTCTTCGTGCTCGTTTTCATGTTCGCCCGAAGACGAATGCGCAAGTCTAATGTATATATGTGTTTACATATATGCATACATGTATGCATGTAAGCATATACATGTAGGCATGTATATATGTATATTCATATATATGTATGTATATATTTGTATATATATATATATGTATAAATATATATATGTTTATATATGTATGTATACATGTATATATATCCCCTTAATGACAAAGCCCGTACGTGTACGGGCTCAATATGCATTGTTTTCAATGGGTTTAGGGACCGCCCATTGTCCTTAAGGGGATATATATGTGCATACGTGTATATATATGTGTATACATGTGTCTAAATGTACATCAGTGCCTGACCTCACAAACACTCTACTGGATGAATGGGGAAAAATTCCACAGAAACTCCCCAAAATCTTGTGGAAAGCCTTCCCAGAAGAGTGGAAGCCGTTACAGCTGCAAAAGGGACCAACTACATATTCATTTATTGTCCATGTATTTATAATGCAATGTCATCACATATATATATATAACACATATATACATACACACATACTAGACGCACACACATTCATTTATATACGTGATCAGAACTCACCTGCACCATAATCAGTTTCCTTTTCCAAGGTCGGTCGTTTGGCCATTCCTGTCCCAGACAAACCCAAATAGAATATTGCGGGGATTCTCTCCTTTCTCCTTGAATGAATGCGATGAGCTCTGAACAAAGGTTAACAGTTTATGACAGTCATTATCTCATTTTATACGATTATCTGGTTATTGGGAATAATAATATTGCAGATGTTGAGAATAATAAGATGGGAGCTAGCATCGTATCCATATAAGGTGTAGTTACCAACAGTCTCGATACTGCCATATTGATCTTTATGAATCTGTTATAAAGTTTGTTCCACCTCTGAGGTCATAGAAGCTTATATGGACCCCACATCTATGACCCTGTTGGTCACTAAAAGTTATCAGAGAATTCTTAAGCTCTCGTCATATAACATAATAACACATCCCAAGGAGGAACATTAACAGACGATGGATACCTTCGACAAACTGCTCCATGGAATACAGAATGCTGTAGTCATTCTTGTCAATTGGATTGGGTTCTGTCGTGGTCGGGAACTCCGTCATGCTCCAGTAACTCGTACACTTGCCTTGTCTCTTCCCACAAATAAGGCCGTCTCTCACCTCGATCAGCGTACCCTCTTCCAGAGTGCCGAGTAGTTTTCTTATTTCATTTGCCAGTTTCTGGTTACTTATGGCCGGTATTGGCAACACGACCTCCTCCAAATGACTCCCTGGACTTGGCCATTGCCTTGATGTAATACGGAGGCCGCAGGGGTTTTTGACCAATACGTTCTTTATTAGAGTTCCCCGATAATATATATTCACATCGAATTGTGTTTCTACAGCAAACAGGGGGAAAAAAATATTAACGGTTCAAGCACTTTGGTGGGCAGGTGATCACCTTGAATAACACAGAGGCCATGGATACATTCCGAAAAATCATTTGATATCAACACAGAGGGATAACCTCCCAAAATTCAAACTGGGAGTTTGTAGCATACATCACCTAAATTTATTTTATATATACATACATACATACACTATATATATATATATATATATATATATATACAATATATATATATAATATATATATAGTATATATATATATATATAATATATATATATAGTATATATATATATATAGTATATATATATAATATATAAAGTATATATATATAATATATATATAGTATATACCGTATTTGCTCGATTATAAGACGACCCTGATTATAAGACGACCCCCCAAAATCTGAATATTAATTTAGGAAAAAAAGAAAAAGCCTGAATATAAGACGACCCTAAAGGAAAAATTTTTTACCAGTAAATGTTAATTTATGTAAACTATTTTTTTTTAATAAAAGCTATGATTGAGAAAAATATTTTTTTTGTTTTTATTTCCTTGTATTTTCCAACCTGTCCCCCAGAGTGGCATATAGGGAGGTATAAGGCATTCCAGGAGGCAGAGTGGCATTAAGGGAGTTAAAAGGCATTGTATAGAGCACTCTGCCTCCAGAAATGCCTTATACTCCTATATGCCACTCTGGCATTTAGGGGGTTAAAAGGCATATTATGGGGCAGAGTGGCATATAGGGAGGTATAAGGCATTTCAGGAGGCAGAGTGCTCTATTAAATGCCCCCTAACGCCACTCTGCCTCCTGAAATGCCTTATACCTCCCTATATGCCACTCTGCCCCATAATATGCCTTTTAACCCCCTAAGTGCCAGAGTGGCATATAGGGGTATAAGGCATTCCAGAAATGCCCTATGCCCCCATTTAACACACACACACGCACACTTACCGGTGCTGTATTGCCGGGGCAGCGGGTTGACGTCTCCTTCCGAGGCAGCCGGAAGGAGGTGGAGTTGGCAGCGGGGGTTTGTCTGAGTCCGTCGCGCAGACCTTCCCCGGCTGTCAGAGATCAGAGTTCCCCGCACCGGTGCCGCTCTGATCTCTGACAGTCGGGGAAGGTCTGCGCGACGGACGCAGACAACCCCCGCTGCTAGTCACACCTCCTTCCGGCTGCAGCGGACGTTGTCTACGCGGATTGCGTAGACGTCAACCCGCTGCCCCGGTAATACAGCAGGAAGCACCGGTAAGTGTGTATGGGGGGTGGGGGACAGGAGGATCCAGGTCCCTTGCAGCGGTGCGGGGGATCTGGATCTTAGTCTCATAATCAGACCTCTATTTGAGGTCTGATTAGAAGACGACCCCGATTAGAAGACGAGGGGTATTTTTCAGAGCATTTGCTCTGAAAAAAACCTTGTCTTATAATCGAGCAAATACGGTATATATAATATATATATATATATAATATATAGTGTATTTTTATACACTATATATATAATATATATAGTATATATATATATATATATATAGTGTATATATATATATATATATATGCTTGGTCTTCATAAAAAGGCGGCCACATATATAATTTAGTGGATATTTTTTTTTTTCTGTGATTTTGTTAAAAGGATATAAAAAAATTGTCTTACCAAGCGCGTTCTTGTTTAACATTCCAAGTAATATGTTTTCTGCCACGTTTTCAGGGTCTTGAGCTGGAGTATCTGGAAAAGATGTCCCTATAACAAACCCCATATAAAGTTAAAAGGAGCGTTGACCTTATAGAGAGTGAAGAGAAGGCGGACAGTCACACTCACTTTTTTTTTTTTGGTATAAATTAAACTAATTTTTGAAACCTACATATGTGTTATGCATTTTTTGGGGGTAAATAATTTGTTTATCTGAGAGATGAGGTCTGAAGCAGCCTGTGGCAGAGCCAGCTTCATCAGATACATTCCCTGTGCTGGATTTCACTATGGCTTCCTGAACCAATCAACGCCAAACTGTATATAACAAGATAAGCGATGCAATATATTACATAAAAAAATGTGCATTAGGTCCCAATGAAAATAAAAATACAAAAAAAAAAAAAAAATTACCTTCTAAAAGCTGTAGATTCATCAGATCTCCGGAAAGGGCTTCTGTCTACAGGGAAAGAAATTTGGAACGCTACAGATTGTCCCCGATGGTCTTATTGGGATAATAACTCAATATTTACCACTCTTGGAATTGGAATTTCAGTGGAAATGCCGAATGTTGGCAAATTTATGGTACAAAAAGAACCAAGTTGACCATTCAGATTTAATAATCGCTAATTTGATTAAATAGGTCCAAGAATAACTCAATAGATCATCTTCTAAACTTACAAAATGTATACATTTAGAAGACATCTAAGCCCCTACATCTGATGCCCTGTATTAGGAAACTGCAAATCCAGGGTATTTCTATCCTAATAAACAATAGAACGGAACTTTGCTAACTTCTACTGCTATTATAGTTTAAATTATTTCATTTCCATGGTGTAGATGGCATTTCAAGCCCAGCGCAGTCTATGGTTGGGATTAAAAGGTTTTTCTATTGCTTGAAAATAGTATTTGCATTTTAAAACAGTACTAATGTTATTTACTTTAATTATTAAAATTTAATGGATTCCTTAGGATATCAAATTCTACATATATATATGTATATAATATTAAATACATATGTCTATATCTATACAAAATAAATAAAATATATATATATATATAATACTGTTTATATATATATATATAATATTTAATATATATATGTCTATATATACAGAATATTATATTTTTTTTATATAACTATTTATAACTTTTATATATAAATATATTACTGTTTATATATATATGCATACATATAATATTAAATATATTTGTCTATATATATACAGAATAAATACAATATATATATATTATATATTTATATAACTATTTTATATAGAAATATATTAAAATTATATAAAAATTACAATATTTAATAAATATGTATGTCTATATATACAGAATAAATTTTTATATTATTTAACTATTTTACATATATAGTACTGTGTGTATATATATATATATATATATATATATATATATATATATATATATATATATATATATATATATACACACACTCACACACATATACACATGTATACATATATATATATATATATATATATATATACACGCAGACTATGTTGGTTCATTTTATTAACCCTATGCAGGTTGTATTATATGTGTATTGGTAAATTACTTTCATTAGAACATAAGGTTCTAGAACCTGGAGGCAATATCCGGCACATAGCGGGATCTCAATATTTAAAGGAAGATTTTTTTGTGAATAATCCATTACATAAGAAAATAATAATCATAGTAATACAATTTTGTTTTTAAATATTAAAATGAAATAAAATGGTTAGCTTTAGAGATACTCACCATCATACTGCTACAAGTTGAGCTATCAAAACTGATTGGTTCGGAAAATGGATTAACATCGCTCAAATAATATTCCTTGGAGGCTGCATTAGCTGTAGAACCTAAAGGGGGCATACGGTATATAAAACCAAAAAAAGTTAAACAAATGCAATATGAAATAATAAGGTTTTTTTAAAAATTTATTTTAGAATCTACAGGTCCTGGTGACCCCATCAGTAGGTGGACATCAGCCGATCTCACTTGAGGTCTCTACCGATGTGAAACTAGTACGGTCGGCTTCACAAATGTTATCTAATCTCCCATTGATAAGATGAAAGCTACCGGGCCCATCCAGTTTGTCCTCACTTTTCATCCCGGAGAAAACCATTGCTCCTAAATGTTAGTTTATGTCAACTTATACATACCGTTGGACATCTTCCGACGATTTACATTTTTGAGCTTATTAACGTTTTTCCCGGCTTTTTTTTTTTTTATTTATAGATTTCACCCAGAGCTAAAAGCAATCATGGCTAATATCAGGTCAAAAGACCCATGGCTAGGGCCCAGCTCACAAATAAGAGAAGATGCGGCATGGAACCACTTTTCCAGGTGATCTAGGTGGCCTCGTGGTTAGTCCCTACGTACAGAACCCTTCTTCGCTGTAATACGCTACATTTTAAGTAAAATCTGAAGTATTTTGGTGTTTTATACTGGGAGTCAAACTAATTTCTAACCCCTTAAATATCACAGGAGAAAACCCCCCAATAAAATGGAACCTTTGACCGTTGTACATAATCTCAAATATAGAAAGCATTGGTTGGAACAGTGACGCATTTAGTGTAAATAGCAATATATTAATAATATTTGGCTTAGGTTTTTTGGCCTCTTTGGGTACCCTTACCACAACAAGCTTCTTCCACTAAGATTTCGTATATTCTGTCAGGGTCTTCTGTTGTGTTCTTTTTAATCATTCGGATCTCATGCTTTTGCACTAGCGCATTACGGAAATTTGTCTTCCATTTTGTTGGTTTCTCAAGGGGGTCGTATCCGCCGCTGGCGATGGCCCAAGCCTTGAGAGAATACACAATAAACGGTGATGAATTATCGTGGGATTTGAAATCAAAAGACAGAAGAGAGGTAAGGCAGCAATAAACCTTTGCGATGTAGACACTCAAAATACAGAAAAGTGAAGCGCAATATTCTAATTAAATATAAATGTTGACGACATTGGGAGGAGGAGCAGCGTTACGGAAGTGGATCAGAGGACTAAGACGGCGTCTCTTTGTGGTAGCGCTGCTACGAAGTTTGAAGCCTGGACTCTGTAACTTCCGAAACGGAGGACAACAAGTTTGCCTTTCTTTTATACATTAAAATTATCGTTTTTACCTACTCCCCTCCGCTGCCTACCTTCTTTATCTACAAGTACCGGTGTGGGATAAAGAAACTCCTAAGGAGACCATTAAACTCTATGTATGGGCATATTTATGCTCTTTAAATTGTAAGTGTCCGATCTGCTTAATAGCGTTTTTTAAAAAACGTACTTTGATATACTACACCATAATTTTTTTTCTTTCTTTTTTCTCTTCCTTTTATATACGAACCTTTTGGATACTGTGTGTGGGAACTCTTGCTGGAAGGGTATCTTTGTACATATTATTTTTGTGTTGCACATATAATTTACTCACTGATTATTTGGGTGCGCAGACACTTGTGTGGTCTTGCTTTGCGATGTAGACTTTATAATAGGGACGTTTTTTTTTTAATGTTAAAAAGAGATAATATTTCCCTTCCTTGAACATGAAAAACATTAACGTACTTGGCAAAGATGATACCTTTATCGGCGTCAATTACTTTCATTAGGCAACGCCCTAAGATACACTATATGGACAAAAGTATCGGGACACCCGTCTTAATTATTGAAATCAGGGTTTGGGTCCCTTCCCCCCAGTAAAGGGTAATGTTAATGCTTCAGCATATCAAGACATTTTGGACAATGCTATGGTTCCAACTGGGAACAGTTTGGGAAAGATCCATTTCTATTCCAGCATGACTGCGCTCCAGCACACAAAGCAAGCTCCATAAAGACATGGTTGGATGAGTTTGGTGTGAAAGAACTTGACCGGCCGCACAGAGCCCTGACCTCAACTCCATTGAACACCTTTGGGATGAATTGGAACGGAGATTGTGAGCCGGGCGTCTCGTCCAACATCAGCGTCTGACCTCACAAACGCTCTACTGGATGAATGGGCAAAAATCCCCACAGAAACTCCCCAAAATCTTGTGTAAAAGAGTGGAGGCTGTTATAGCTGCAAAGGGGGGGACCAACTTTACATTAATGTCTATGTATTTAGAATGTGATGTCATCAAAGTCCCTGTTGGTGTAATGGTCAGGTGTCCCAATACTTTTGTCCATATAGTATATCAAACCTACGCCATTAGACATTTTCTAAAACAAAAATCTATTGGGTCACTGGATTTTGGGATGTGAATCAATAGTGCTTAGGCGAAGGTTCCCAGCTTGGTCACTGGTGTCCCATACGCAATATGGTCTGATTCATGGTGATGTTCTTCTACTTCTACACTTGTCAGGGAATGGCTGTCACAATGGACCCTACTGACCCCTGTTTACATTCTATTTAGTGAGCAGAAATATTTTACCTTAAAGATTTTGAAGTTGTCCTCCATCGGGTCATTTCTCCTGCCGTGCTTCCAAGGGATACGGAATTGCGTCCGCTCCTTGTTCAACCAAACAAGACCTGGATATTCCGGGCTGCCGATCTGTTCTATAAGCCAGGGAATAATGCGCGGCTTCTGGAAACTCATTCTGGAAGGTAATCTAGAGTACCCAAAGATGTTTAAAGGAGACAAGACCATCCTATAAGTGAAAAGTTAATAAATTATGTCTGTCACAGCTTTTAACATTATTCCACATCATGGAAGCAGATTGTGGCAGAGCCAGCATTATGCTATCAAATCCCTGCTGTGAAGTTCTCTACCTTCTCCTTCCTACAAAGGCTGCCTGAACCAACCAACAACAATCAGCTACTTAACAATAGTGGAGCGGTAACTCAAAGGGGGGGGGAATAACCTCTAAGATCTGGCATACAAGAAATAATGTTTTTCCCAATGGCCGGATCTCAACGTAATACCAAGATGAATTAAACGAGGATAAGAGAAAACTGCTCAGCGCATCATAACGTCAATATACCAAAGTGGAAACGTTACAATGGCCAGTACTGTGTCCATCACAACATGGCAGGGCAACAGCCCAACTTTATATTCCCAACTCAAAAGTTGGACCACCATGGTAGGTAAAACCTCTCTCTCTCTATATCCTACCAGGCTATAAATCTAACAATAGACAACAAAACCCTCCCTTCTTTTTTGTATCAAATCCAGAAGGCTAACAAAACCCCAAACAACCTCTTTGGCATCGATCCCATCAAGAGGTGAGATATTGGCTGAGATTCTACAAATGAATCAATAACTAATTACAATTCTATAGCTAGAATGCTATCCTTATTGCTGCTGAATGTATGTATATGAAGTCTTGTCTGCAGCCCATCCAGACCCGATCGCATTGGAAATCACGCATGAAAAACCTGTGTGTGTTAACTTACCAGGGGGGGAAAGTCCAAGACCATTCAACGCAACATTCTTTAACAAAGCTATTTCCGTTTCTCAGACCAAATACTTCCTGAAACCACCCCCTATCTGCTCTAGATCCGGAATTACACCAGAAGAGTTCATTGTTAGAACAGTCAGCTAGATGGCACCGCTGAACAAGTCTAGGAAAAGAGTGTGAATTCTAGAGCAATAGGAATAAAAAGCTCAGTTGGAAAAAGCTTATTTGAAGGCGCTCTACCAAGAAGAAGATGAGGACCTCTTTCTGGAAGGATTTACAGAAGATCTAAAAAAGGCTATAATGTATCTTAGTACAAGACCCTTGAAGAACACGAATCGTATTTGTTCTTCTGGAATAATATCAGAGTGACTTGCATGGGTTTGGAGACAGGACTTTGGGTTGAGGTGGGGAGTTGGAAGGTTCCACTAACACGTTCTAAATGTTTATGATTAATAACCAGATGATGAGTTTATGGTTTTGGTTGTTGATCTTTTTTTTTTTTTATTAAGCCACATCTTTTTTTTTAGCCTAGTTTCCGCTTTCCGTAATAACGTGACACAATCCGCCGACCATAACAGTTTCTAAGATACTTGTCTCATGGTTATTAACGTTTCATTATGTATATGTGATAAGTAATGTGATTGGATGAACCGAAAAAGAACAGTTGAAATACTAATACGATGATTGGTTAAAGATGATCTAATGATATTGTTACTGTATATAATTAATGGGTTTTGATTTGGGAGAGGTGCTCTAATCTGGAATAGTCTCCCTGAGTACATTTGTATTGTACAAGTGACAACAAATCCGTTAAATGGTTAAATTGATTGAACCTGTTGAACTCTCTAATTCACTAATGAGTCTGAGATTGCTGGTTAAATGCAAACATAGACATTAATCAAATTCAGCACCAGAGAAAAATATATCTGGGATTGCATTAAAATTCAATGGGCTGTACAACACAGAAATATAGTTTATACAATAACACCCCCCCCAGCGCTGTATAATAACAGTAATATAACCCCCCAGCACTGTATACAGTAATAACCCCCCAGCGCTGTATACAGTAATATAACCCCCCAGCACTGTATACAGTAATATAACCCCCCAGCGCTCTATACAGTAATATAACCCCCAGCACTGTATACAGTAATATAACCCCCCAGCACTGTATACAGTAATATAACCCCCCAGCGCTCTATACAGTAATATAACCCCCAGCACTGTATACAGTAATGTCGGTTTTATCTCATTTTGACCCAATAAACTCCCTTTATCTGCAGATCTGGAGCCGCCGTTGCTGTCAGTCATGTGATATTTTGGGTGAATTTCCCGGCTCAAACACCACACTGAGCTGATGCTTTATGGCAATGCTAATGAAGTCCGTTCCCCCATAGACTTTCATTAGTCAGAGAGTCTGGAATGGGTGATCAAGGCCATACTATTGTTTCCCACCGGCAGTATGATAAGGAGTCGAGGTGTTTGTCTAGTAGATTGGAATCAGATAAAAGAGCGAGAACTTATTTTATTATTCAAAACCGGAACAGTTTAAAAAAAAAATATATATATATTTTGGGGGGAATTCCCTTGTAATGTTTGCTCCTTAGCCACCTGGTTATATACATTCTTGAATAGACACGGGGGTCATTTTACCTCCAAGCAGTGGTGTGTTATTATGACATTTAGCATACTATGAGGACACATCACAGAAAAACTAATACTTTATTCCCTCCCAATTAATATGACATCACCCTGTGTTCCTATTCTTCCACCCTTTACTACAGATAAAAATAACCATTCCCGGTTTGACCGAGGTCTCATTAAAAACGAGGACTTCATTGAAACAAGCAGCAATGGATGTCATGATAGATCCAATATCCCCCCCCCTTCATAATATTATCCTATGTTATTCTCTATGTATTTCATTAAAAAATCCGTGCCTCGAGAGGAGCCTTCGTTAGCAACATTTTAATGGAGTCAAAGTGTTACATTAATGATCTGACATTCTAATTCATCCATTCCCTCATTCAAAATCCATCATCTCTTGTATGTCTCGTAGCAATGGCAGCATATCAGCCGTACTGGAGAAAGAGAGAGAGTCGGAAATCTGCAGGTTCAGCTCGTCGCTGTGTAGCGAGGAGGCACCGCAGTGGTAACTCATCTCATGAAGCATCTGCATCACCACCGGGGTAATCTACATATAGAATGAAACGGAAATAAGAGGGGTAGGTTATGTATCTAAGACCACTTCTGTATACGTAACACGCCTGTGTTCAGTTCTTCACTTGCTCACACTGTCATTTCACCAACAATCTTATTACATATATAATATATATCGCATTATTTTATATATATATATATATATATATATATATATATATATTTATATTCTATGTATCATATAATATTATATATATTCTATATATCATATAATATTATATATATTTATATTTATATATCATATTATTATAGATATATTTATATTCTATATATCATATTACATATCATATTATTATGGATATATTTATATTCTATATATCATATTATTATATATATATTTATATTCGATATATTATTTTGTTAGTATCCATTTAAGGACCCTGTATGCCCCGTAATTTATTGATAGGAAAGCAACTAATATAAGTAATTACATGATATAAGGTGCTCCAACCTTCTTACCGTTCATGGTATACCAAATAAGCTTTATTCTCACCTGGAAACAGCCCCGGAAAACATTAAACGCACACAGATAGCACCCCTCTAGCTGTGCCTAACAATGTCAGGACTCACTTGCACCATAATTAGTTTCTTTTTCCATGGTCTGTTGTCTGGCCAAAGTTCTCCAAGACAAACCCAAATAGAATATTCTGGGGATTCCTTCCTCTTGCCTTCAATGAATTCAATTAACTCTGAAACAAGAAATAAAGACAACTCAACAACATGGGATTCATTAATCATGTCCCAGTCCCTCTAACCCAGTATCCCTCTTTTCAACCCCATTGGAGTTGAAATGATTGGCATGTATCAATTTGTACCACAAAAAAACACGGGGACCTATAGTTAATGTACTCTCTGTTTTTGTCTGTTTTGTTTTATAATTATTCTTTTAAACGAGCTACTCATCGATGGGGCCATCAAGTGAATTAACCCTCTTGAGTCGTATATGCGACCGGACAGGCTGGTATTTCAAATGCCAGGTCAAAAGGTCAAATTCCAGACTTGGAGGTAGGTGAAAAAGTTTGAAAAACTGAACTTTCTATTAGCATGTCCTCCCCATCTAACAGATGGATTCTCTCTCCTACATGAGGAGACGTCTGCATGGGTGTGACGCGGGCGACACATACTTTGGGTCACCAAACACTACTCCAGAAACTGAACATCTCTAGGCGAAAGTGTTGGTAGAACTTGCCAATGTTGGTCAAGAACCCTTGAAGGATCCTATGAAAACAATGTAGGTTCTTAGGACCTCATCAGATGAGAACAAGTGGCAGCTGCAGGACCTATCTCAGAAATGAGAAAATGGAGAGCTTTTTAATTCTTTTCATTTTTTAGAGCAATAACTAGAAGAAAACATGCAAACGGATACCTGTCACAAACTGCTGCATGGAATATAGAACACTGTAGTCGGTCTTGTCGATGGCATTGGGTTGCCTTGTGGCTGGGGTCTCTGTCACACTCCAGTAGCTTCTGCACTTGCCCCTTCTCGTTCCACAGATCAATCCTTCTCTCGCCTCGATCAGTGTTCCGTGTTCCAAGTTCTCCAGTAGCTCTGTTATTTTCTTTGCTACGACTTGATCGTTGATCACAGGAATTGGCAAGCTCACGTCTTCCAAATAGCCCTCTGGATTTTCCTGCTGCCTCGAAGTGATACAGAATCCGCGAGGGTTTTTTACTAGCTTGCTCTTAATTAGAGTTCCTCGGTAATAAATCTTCACGTCGAATTGTGTTTCTGCAGAAAACATGAAACATTTCAATAATTAGTGTTAAACTTATTAAAGCCTGTGTAGATACCAAATGGACGTCCGAGGCCTTACAGAAGGTAGAAGAACAAGCCAACGATATCTTATTTGCTCCATAAACACGCAATATCGGTAAAAGTTATCACGTTTCCATCGAAGATGTTGATGGTTGAAACCTTTCGTGATTTTCATGGTGCCAGAGTTAGGCTTAACTTATTTTTCCATAGGCTGGACCCAAGAGCCTTACCAAATGTATTGTTGGGGAACAACGCAGCAAGGCTGTGCTGATGGACGCTTTCCTGTTGTGAAGGAGCATCTGTAACATGTGACCCTAAAAAATATTAAATAATAATAATAATAATAATTATTATTATTCGAGGTCAGGAAGGGATTTCACCACCCGTCACACATCATCATCCATCATTGGGAGTAATTGCCACCAGGCACACTCAACCCCGAGGATCCATCTGAACCATACAAGGTAGAGATTCTGTATAAGAACAGCATATTTAGGGTAATATTTTGTTGTATCCTTGGGGATCAAGGAAAAACTCAAGCTAGGGTCGATTATGTATCCAAGGTCATTGTATGTATTCCCCAAAAGTGGTGACCCAACTTAAAAAAAAAAAAGTGTACTTTACCGGCCTGCGCCTCAGTGACCCCGTGACGTGACAGCTCATCATAGACAGAAACTGGCCCAAAGACATTAGGCAATGAAATGTCCGAGTGCCGGTCCCCCTCGACTGAAGAAGGATTACTGGGGTGTCCTGGCCATGTAGCCATCTCCTCGGGGCTACGATACAGATCTGACAATCCAAAAAAAATCCCTTTGTTACATAATATTAATACAGAACTATAGGTGCTCTCGGAAATCATAACTTATTATTTATCACATAATTGGTATTATTTTTATGTAAATGGTTTGGTTTTAAGTTATTATGATTTATTTTTCCCCAGCTCTGGCAGCCACCAAAGGCATAACCATGATATTTGATGTCAATATGTATTAAATAAATCTATACGGATATACATTTTATCTAATATGGAGTCTTTAGTTGGCGTTTGATAGCTTTTATGGGGCCAAAGTGGGAAAGGATGTTGGCCCAATAAAAAGGTCTCAACTTTGACATCATTTTTTCTTGGGCTAATAGTTATATCTATTTTATTATCAATTTTTATCAATTTAATATGATAAAAGCAAGAATTAAAACAGGAAAAATCCAGAATTTCGATATTAATGAAATAAAATATGATATTTCTAATTTGTTTTTTAATTTTAGGAAATTACACCAAATGAAGTGTTCAGATGGTATGCTACCAAAAACCGCTCAATAAAACCAGGTTAAAATAAAGGGTTTTTTTGTTTTTTTTTTCTTTACCTTCCTCATGGTGGGAAAGTTGCATCTGCATCAAGTCATCAGATAGATTTCTAGTCTAGGGGAGGAAAAAAAAATAAAAATAAAAAAAATTATGTAATGATCCATAACGGTCACATTATAAAATGAATATAATTAGAATGTAATGTATATATAATGTATAATATGTTCTATTATTAATTTATATTGTTTAAGTACTTTTTTAACTTGAACTATTACTCAAACTTCAAGATAAAACGAAGCTTCAACTTAGATTTACTTTATATACAAGATCAAATTTCGACATGTTCAGATATATATATATATATATATATGTAAATGTTACAGGCGTAGTTATTTTCATTTAATTGCTCTATTTTAATTAGTCCATTCATTTAGAATTTCCCAGAAATGCATAGTAGAATTCCGTAGCCTGTTGACCTTTGATAGATTAATAAGTAGATAAATTATATAATTGGTTTATTGCATTAGCCATCTCTATTAAGTTATTTTGCTATTTATTAACTAATTTAGGCTTTTTTTTTTCTTCTCATGCCCGTACACAATTGTCTATACAGAATACTGTTCATGCATCCTTTCTACAGCCGATATACCAAATTCATCCTCTGGATGGCCAGAAGCAATCAGTGTTTGTACAAAAGCTAAACAAAATAAATAAATATACATATATAAAAAAAATGAAATAAAAAAAAAATAAAAAAAAAAAATGAACCAACCAAACTTACCATGCTTTGGGGGCTGGAAAGGCAGGTTTGATCTGAAGTTGGACTGCTATTTAAATACACCTCTTCAGCCGTCCCATCATCTGTCCGAAAATAAAAATTATAGGGAAAAAAAATTTATTGCAGCACCCGCTTTACCTCTGGAGTGGTAGATCTGGTGAGCGTGCGGCACTCAGGGGCCAAGTCCAGGCCTAACTTCAAACATCAAAAAACTGACAATAACTTTAACACACTTTGAGATAATGGTACAGAAGAAAAAGAGGGTCCTGATCTTATGAGCTTGCAATCTATTACAAATTCTCTAAAAATCAGATAAGCTTTAGTAAAGTTGGACTTCTGATATATAAATCTGGTTGTTTTTTTTTTACTTGTAAACATGGATACTAAAGGTTACGGCAGGTCTACCTCGAATTTTACCCCAAAGTCCTTCTCTGAATTCTCAGATTCTGTTCACCTCGGGTTGTAATTCAGCCCCGCGCCCCCCAGTACTTACCCTCGACACTATGGCCGCTTGACATCTCGTAGATCTTGTGGGGGCTGGTTGAATTAGTGCTGTTGTCACAGATCACCCGTATGCCAGCCTTGCGGTTGAGCGCTGAACGGACGTTCCTCTTCCATATGGCCGGGTTTCTCTCGTCCTTGCTGGGATCGTAACTACCACTGGCAAAAGCCCACGCCTGAATGAAATAAAAAGGTTAGAAAATAACGAAAATTTGGATTTAGGAATTTAAAATCCAACGTGAAGGGCCTGGAATACCAAGTGTATCATCTTTGGTGTGAAAGCGTCCTACAAAAGATCGCAAAGGATCTCCTCGGCGAGTTACGGTGCAGGAGCGGAGTCTCAGGACAGGGCCTGGTGCAGGGCGACCGCACTCACCCAGGTGTTGAGCACCTAGGGTTGTGCAGTCACATACCAGCGCCCTGACATAGCAGCTGATGATGTCCAGAACAAGGCAGAACCAAACTTAGCTGGATGTGGAAATCCGAACTAAACTTGGAGATATCCTGCAGGCACCCTGGAGCAGGCATGAGACATAGCACAAGACTCATGACAGGGTGCGGAAGCTAAGCAGAGTATCAACAGAAACATAGCAAACAAGGACAGAGAAAGGAGCAAGGAGGACAGAGCATGGAACAGGGAGACCAAGCAATGAACATAACCAGACAAGACATACATGATACAGGGCACAACAAAGGACAGGGAACAAGGCAAGGAACACAGGGGAAGGAGTGAGGAGCCAGAATCCTCAGACGCTTCTCCTTTAAGCAAGGATAGGACTACTTAACTGGGACATGGGGAGAGGAGAGAGGAACCGAAATCCTCAGATGATTCAGGGAAGAAGGGCAAAGGTACATAAGAGAACGACAAACATGAATACAGGAACTAGCCTAGGACTGTATGATAACTATTGGAGATTCCGTCACATCTTATGGCCATAGTATGCTTAGCCCACCACTACGCCAAAATACTCCGATGACGGTGGGTCCTAACGCTAATCCCTGCTGACAGTGCTACGAAACAAACCAAACATGTAAACCAAACACATAGCACTGAGACATACCTAGACTGCAGACTGAGACAAACAGAACACACGGGTGGGGCTCACCTTATAAAGGAAACGGAGCTGAAGCAAAGAGCTGAAGCAGAAGCAAGGAATGGAAGATCAGAACAGAGCAAAAGGAAATCCAGGAATGGATCGAAGCAAAACAGGGAAACTGAAACAAGACAGATATGCAGCTCCGCAGCCTGGGCAGAACATGACAGTATCCCCCTCCGAATGAGCGGCCTCCGGACGCGAACAGAAACATCAATAGAAGGAAGGCCCGCTCTGACGGGAGAACTGAAGAAACAAGTCAACCCAGGAACCAGCATACGGAGTCTGAAAAACTTAGGAGTCCTTCGATGACCAGCACTGCCGCTTAGCAGACCAATCTCCTCCAAAACAGGAATCAGAATATCTGAACGGGAATGAGGAAGTTGTCTCTAGCGGACTTTTAGGTCCAGACGAAGGCAAGGCAGATAAACCCACTTGACAGGGCCAACATGACGGGTAACCCACGTGCTGGGCAGACACGACGGGTAACCCACGTGCTGGGCAGACACGACGGGTAACCCACGTGCTGGGCAGACACGACGGGTAACCCACGTGCTGGGCAGACACGACGGGTAACCCACGTGCTGGGCAGACACGACGGGTAACCCACGTGCTGGGCAGACACGACGGGTAACCCACGTGCTGGGCAGACACGACGGGTAACCCACGTGCTGGGCAGACACGACGGGTAACCCACTTGCTGGGCAGACACGACGGGTAACCCACTTGCTGGGCAGACACGACGGGTAACCCACGTGCTGGGCAGACACGACGGGTAACCCACTTGCTGGGCAGACACGACGGGTAACCCACTTGCTGGGCAGACACGGCAGGTTGCCCACTTGCAGGGCACTCAACCAGGGTAGCCGGGATGCAGGCACTCATCCTGGGAGTAGCAATGCAGGGCACTCAACTTGGGAGTCCTCTAGAGGCGCTGGCCGCAACTCAGGAAACCCCCTTGGTGGGGCACGCTCGACAGGAAAGCCCCCTTGGTGGGGCACGCTCTACAGGAAAGCCCCCTTGGTGGGGCGCACTCGACAGGAAAGCCCCCATGGTGGGGCGCGCTCGACAGGAAAGCCCCCATGGTGGGGCGCGCTCGACAGGAAAGCCCCCTTGGTGGGGCGCGCTCGACAGGAAAGCCCCCTTGGTGGGGCGCGCTCGACAGGAAAACCCCTTTGGTGGGGTGCACACGACAGGAAAACCCCTTTGGTGGGGTGCACACGACAGGAAACCCCTTTGGTGGGGTGCACACGACAGGAAACCCCTTTGGTGGGGTGCACACGACAGATAGCCCTCTGGCCGGGCTCGAATGCTGCAGACTCCACTCCGCAAACTCCTGGCCGTATGCCTGCAGCCATATGTCAGGAAACCGGGTCCATACGGACGACTGTAATGACCCAGCGCGCCTCAAGATGGAGTTCAGTATGCAGTAGCGGAGTCTCAGGACAGGGCCTGGTGCGGGACGACTGCACTCACACGGGTGATGAGCATCTAGGGATGTGCAGCCAAACACCAGTGCCCCGATATAGCAGCGGATGTAGTCCAGAACAAAGTCAAATCCTGCAGGCACCCTGGAACAGGCATGAGACATCACACAAGACTCATGTGCAGGATGCTGCAGGCTGGGAGTATGGAAGCTAAGCAAAGGATATAGTAGAAACATAACAAACAAGGGACAGGGAGACCAAGCACGAAACATAACCAGACAAGACATACATGATACAAGGCACAACAAAGGACAGGGAACAAGGCAAGGAACACAGGGGAAGGAGTGAGGAGCCAGAATCCTCGGACGCTTCTCCTTTAAGCAAGGATAGGACTACTTAAGTGGGACATGGGGAGAGGAGAGAGGAACCGAAATCCTCAGATGATTCAGGGAACAAGGGCAAAGGTACATAAGAGAACGACAAACATGAATACAGGAACTAGCCTAGGACTATGTGATAACAATTGGAGATTCCGTCACATCTTATGGCCATAGTATGCTTAGCCCACCACTACGCCAAAGTACTCCAATGACGGTGGGTCCTAACGCTAAAACCCTGCTGACAGTGCTACGAAACAAACCAAACACATAGCACTGAGACATACCTTAGACTGAAGACTGAGACAAACAGAACACACGGGAGGGACACGTCTTATAAAGGAAACAGAGCTGAAGCAAAGAGCTGAAGCAGAAGCAAGGAATGGAAGATCAGAACAAAGCAAAAGGAAATCCAGGAATGGATCGAAGAAAAACAGGGAAACTGAAACAAGACAGATATGCAGCTCCGCGGCCTGGGCAGAACGTGACAATTCTTATTGTAATTTTTACTTCTACCTTTTTTTTTTTTACTATTACTAGTTTGCAATGTTTTTGCTTCTCTCTTTAAATACAGAATACATATATATATATATATATATATATATATATATATATATATATATATATATATATATATATATAAATATAAATATAAAACTCTTTCATTAATGAGTATTTTGGTTTGTCCGTTCCACATATTGTGGAAAAAACAATACATTATTGGGACCAACTAGAGTTGACCTTGTATTATGTGAAGGTATACTACGGTCCAGAAGAGAAGTCCAGTAGGGTGTAGAGGTGGACCTCAAATCATTTCTCAAGGACCATTAGTGGTTCCAGTTTTACGTCCTCAATGGAATACAACGTTCTCACAGTTGAAAGATTAAAATAACGTGGAAGAAAAGGAGAGATAAATAAGAACGTTCATATTTCACTCTGATATTTCAAGCTTTAAGGCGTAGATCCATCACATTTAACCCACCAGGTTATTGGTTGTTCTTATATGACATCGTTAGGTTATATATTCACCTCAAAGATTCTGACATCCTCATCGGAACGATCGTGCCTCAGACCGTGCTTCCAAGGGATACGGAATCGCGTCCGCTCTTTGTTCAGCCAAACGAGACCTGGATATTTCTGGCTGTCGATCTGTTCTACCAGCCACGGAATAATGCGCGGCTTCTGGGTGCCCATTCTACCACCAAGGTGTCCAGCTGCTGGAAACGACGGACATACAATGTTTATACGCAAAAGGATCATATAGTTGCCGTCACGGGATGGGACGGAGATAAAACAATAAAAGAGTGACCATGGCAAGAAAAAGATTAATTGGCTGTGTTAAGTTGGAGACATGGTCAGGTCCCACCTAAAGCCCTTTGGACCCTTTTTGTTGAACCACCAGCTGGCCTGACCATGAATATATAAGATTTCTTAAAAGACTATTTAAAGCAAACAACGGGGGGGGGGGGGTTACATGTCGACAAACTATGGAACAATACAAACGTCATACATACTAGATTAAAGTGTCGTGAAGCACCTCGCCCGCTGTCGGCCGATGGAGCGCCAACTATGCGAGTTACTCAATGAAAATCCCTTGCCAGCCGGCTGTACGATTTACTCATTAGTAATTATCATTGGTGAGTGTGTCATTTCTATGTGTACAGAGCCTACCGGCACATAGCCGACGCATTCCACTGAAATCAGACATGATTTATTTATTTAAATATTTATTTTAGACTGTTAAAATAGCCAAGTCCAAAAATAAGCATCCCAAGCAAAATAAATGTAAAAAACCCCCAAAAAACAATAAATAAATAAAAAATAAATCAGCTTTTGGCGTGAAAGGCAATGGGTGGGAGGTGTGCCCACCGGTACGGGGGTTTATAGAGGGGCAATTAATATACTGTGATTCTATAACATAAAAGCAAGGGTAATCTTGATGGCCACCGGACACAATCAGCGATTCTATCGGGTTTGGCTCGTGTGAATGGGGATTCCTGCCCTGCAGAATGGGTAGAAGACAGCTTTGTAGGATCTTGTTTGAAGCTCACAGGAGGTTAAAGCTCAGATTCCCGCGTGTGAAAAGGGCTGTCGGATTTAATTCATCGATTTAAATCAGAATTTTTGATAGAGAGGTTTTACCTTGGATGATCACAACAAGTGAATCCGGGACGCTCAGGCTTCTGTTCTAGAATTAGTTTCGTTTTCATATCTTGTTCTCCTCCTTCTTCTACTTGCTGTAGACATTTCCACTCCCCCCTTGCTGGCTCGGTACGTAACCTGATCTCGCTGGAATTTCTTTCAAATACTTTCCTTTTTGATTGCTGCCTGATACAAAAAAAAATAAAAATAAATAATAATAATTTAAAAAATGTTAAAAAAATAATAAAAAATAAATAAATATATATAAATATATATATATAAATAAAATAAATAAAAAAAAAAAACCTCTAGTAATTTAAATCACATTGAAGCATTATATGCCAGCTTTCAAATCCAAACTCACATGAAATAAGCGCGAGGCTTTATTGCTCTTGATTTTGACCGAAGCTCACAAGCCGAGTCAAAGCATGAGAGGCGAGAAAAAAAAAAAAACATACAATGGCTGGACTTTCTCACTAAGTAGATATAAGTGATAAGGGGGGGTTATGTGTCGCACAGTTAACCCTTAAGAGGAAGCATCAACAACAACAACAAAAAAAAAGAAAGAGAAGAGAAGGAGGGACTTATATACTCCAAAGCTCATTGGTACTTAATGATAGTGTATTTTCTATGTGGTAGATAAGTAGAACAGCTTCCCAGCAGAAGTGGTAGAGGGTAATACAGTGAGGGTATTATACATGCATGGGATAGACAAACGGCTCCTGAATCTAAGACGAGACCAAGGTTTGAGTCTTTACAGCAGGAGAAACGGGAAGACTAGACTTCTATGTTCCTAATGTGGTTACCTTTTGACCAACTTTGGTTTTATGATCTCTTTTCATGTGAAATACAAATGTTTTGTATAATTTTTTCAACAAGCCGGTCTCATGAATTTTGTTTGTTCCACGTCTTTTTTTTTTTTTTTTGTCTGAAACCCCAAAGGAAAACATAGAATTTTGGTAAAAGTACATTGGTGGCAACTAGTTCTTCAAAGGCTACAAATGGAGCGTGTGAGGAAGCCGTGGATGATCAGCCTGTGGCTTCCATCCTCGTGGACGCATCTCCCGATCTATAGTGAAGAGCACTAAAAGGTCAAGACCACCAAAAGTGACCAGAACCTTTCGAGTGGTCTACTAAAAACATATTTTGGGCTGGGCAGTCTGCATGGACCCACACTTCAGAACTATCAAAAACAATGTATATTCCCCAAATCTTTGAAGTTGTGATGCTCTCGGATAATTTAGGAAAACCAATTAACATACACTGGCCTGTTTGAGGACTGGCAATCTGGCACACCGGGCAAAGGCCTGGAGCGTATCATACTTACCCCATCGGCCACTCCAGCGTGGGAGTCCGGTGGCTTCGGGTACGTCATTTGGCCTTAAAGTGCCGGGGCCGATAAGTCATCCTCTCCCCAGCCCTGATAAGGAGTACGAGGGAGCGGGGTCATACTGGCCTTAAAGTGCCGGGGCCGATAAGTCATCCTCTCCCCAGCCCTGATAAGGAGTACGAGGGAGCGGGTTCCCAATGCGTTTCTCTGAGGGCTGCCATCGCTACTGATGGAGTGTGCGCCTATGGAACAGGCAGAAATGTGTCAATAAACAGAGAGAAAGCAGGGTTGATACAATGTTTTCACAGACGCACCAAGACGAATAATAAAAATGTGGTAAATAGAATAAAATAAAGGTTCTAGACTTACTTATTCTATCACTATAAGTACATAAAAACATATCATTGATTATATATATATCAGGCCTTTCCATTTTCCTACAAGGTGACCTCGATGTGACATCGTATCAAATGTCTCTTCCTGCCCAACTGACATTTAACAGGATGAAGCAGGTAAACATCACTTTAATTAAAACTCATGAAACAGCCTTTTTAAAACTGCATTAACCTATAAAAAGTCTGCGTCTTCCGCAAAACATGTTTGAACGGATAAGGTTGATGCCGACCGCACAACCTACACAATGCGATTGGCGGAGGTGTCTCCTCGTTTCTTGCTCAAGATCCTGAAAATCGAGGGAACTACCTGCTTCATAATACTGCGATATCCTTGAATAGCACAGACCAACCATACAGCGCTACAGAATATGATGGCACTATAAAAAAAACAACAATAAGTAATAATTATTATTACACAGAAAGTCAACATCTTGTCAAGAGTGGAGAGCTTTGAGACACCTCCAGCAGAGTCTGTAAAGCAGTTTATCGTAGAGTGTGCTTATTAAACTAGATTTTTACATGTATGTTAATAAATGTATATTTTTTTTCTATTTGTCCTTCAGAACGTATAATTCCTTCGCATTGTAATGTCATTTAGTTTTTTTTCTCGTATCTCTAGTTCTTTCACATTCCAGTAAATAATTCTTTCACTTCCGCAGCTTCCTACTTCAATTTCAGCTTTTCCATTCCTGTCCTTGTAGAAGGTTCTTCCACCGAAGACGCCTCAATCGAGCTGGCCTCAGCTGCGTGACTCCTGCTCATACCCTCCTAGGAATGAATGAATGAGGGCCCCTCCGTGCCTTTTGTGTTGCACGTAAAGGGTCAGGATTGAAATTATTCAGAGAAAAAAAAATCTGCAAAGACCTTTTGTTACCCGTCCATATCTACAGAAATTAGACCTCAGGAATTTATACTGTGAATTTGGGTTCCCGTAATCCCAAGGTAAATATCTCCCAACAGCCAAAAGAATGGTGAATAAGTCTTGTTGCACCCACAAATGTATCCTACTCATCACACCGCTTTTTTGGGGGGCGACTCCAGCACTACATCTCAGAAGCACCCAATTAAAATAAAAATCACATAATGGAACTTCACCTTAAAGTAGAATGAATCCGTATTCCTGTAAATTGTATCGACAATCTAGAAAATGTATCATGATTTACTGTATCCTTTTCTCATTATTCTCTCCTACCGGACGACTTTATTAGAAAATATGGCTTGCAGCTCAGGCTGTAATCCGTCAAATAACCTCACTGGAGATCGTGCCGAGTCTACTGGGAAATAAGGACAACTTCACAGATAGCGATTGAAGCTCCACTTCCCAGGAGCCACCAGATCGGCCGGCAGCTGCACCGGCATTTGTGGGTTTTTTTTTTAATAGGAAGGCTCATTAAATGTGGACGCGTTGGGCATAACCCTCACTGTATACAGTAATACCCCCCCCAGTGCTGTATACAGTAATATAACCCCCCAGTGCTGTATTCAGTAATAACCCCCAGCGCTGTATACAGTAATATAACCCCCCAGTGATGTATACAGTAATACCCCCCCAGTGCTGTATACAGTAATATAACCCCCAGCGCTGTATACAGTAATATAACCCCCAGCGCTGTATACAGTAATATAACCCCCCAGTGCTGTATTCAGTAATAACCCCCAGCGCTGTATACAGTAATATAACCCCCCCAGCACTATATACAGTAATATAACCCCCCAGCGCTGTATACAGTAATACCCCCCCAGCGCTGTATACAGTAATATAACCCCCAGCGCTATATACAGTAATATAACCCCCAGCGCTGTATACAGTAATATAACCTCCAGCGCTGTATACAGTAATATAACCCCCAGCGCTGTATACAGTTATATAACCCCCAGCGCTGTATACAGTAATATAACCCCCCAGTGCTGTATACAGTTATATAACCCCCAGCACTGTATACAGTAATATAACCCCCAGCACTGTATACAGTAATATAACCCCCAGCGCTGTATACAGTAATATAACCCCCCAGTGCTGTATATAGTAATAACCCCCCATCACTGTATACAGTAATATAACCCCCAGCGCTGTATACAGTAATATAACCCCCAGCGCTGTATACAGTAATATAACCCCCAGCGCTGTATACAGTAATAACCCCCAGCGCTGTATACAGTAATATAACCCCCAGCGCTGTATACAGTAATATAGCCCCCAGCGCTGTATACAGTAATATAACCCCCAGCGCTGTATACAGTAATATAACCCTCAGCGCTGTATACAGTAATATAACCCCCAGCGCTGTATACAGTAATATAACCCCCAGCGCTGTATACAGTAATATAACCCCCAGCGCTGTATACAGTAATATAACCCCCCAGTGCTGTATACAGTAATATAACCCCCAGAGCTGTATACAGTAATATAACCCCCAGCGCTGTATACAGTAATATAACCCCCAGCGCTGTATACAGTAATATAACCCCCAGCGCTGTATACAGTAATATAACCCCCCAGCGCTGTATACAGTAATATAGCCCCCAGCGCTGTATACAGTAATATAACCCCCAGCGCTGTATACAGTAATATAACCCCCAGCGCTGTATACAGTAATATAACCCCCAGCGCTGTATACAGTAATATAACCCCCAGCGCTGTATACAGTAATATAACCCCCAGCGCTGTATACAGTAATATAACCCCCCAGTGCTGTATACAGTAATATAACCCCCAGAGCTGTATACAGTAATATAACCCCCAGCGCTGTATACAGTAATATAACCCCCCAGTGCTGTATACAGTAATATAACCCCCAGCGCTGTATACAGTAATATAACCCCCAGCGCTGTATACAGTAATATAACCCCCAGCGCTGTATACAGTAATATAACCCCCCAGTGCTGTATACAGTAATATAACCCCCAGCGCTGTATACAGTAATATAACCCCCAGCGCTGTATACAGTAATATAACCCTCAGCGCTGTATACAGTAATATAACCCCCAGCGCTGTATACAGTAATATAACCCCCCAGTGCTGTATACAGTAATATAACCCCCAGAGCTATATACAGTAATATAACCCCCAGTGCTGTATACAGTAATATTACCCCCAGCACTGTATACAGTAATAACCGACAAAAACCTGCTTTTATCCCATTTTGTTCCAATAAACTTCCTTTATCTGCAGACCTGGAGCCGCCATTGCTGTCAGTCATGTGATATTTTGGGTCACTTTCCCGGCTTAAACACCACACTGAGCTGATGCTTTATGGCGATGCTAATGAAGTCTGTGCCTCTATATTATGAACATGTCAAAATGTAACATGAATAAAGAATTATTTCTAGGAAACTTTTCAGGGTCCAATGGCACTAGGAATAATGTTTCCAACGCAGCATTTGGTTACAGAAGTGTTACATTCTGCAGAGTAGGTGGGACGGTAGCTTTAGGGCTGTTTTTAGAGAGGTCATCATTAAACATGGAAAGAAGAACACGAGATGTAATCATTCTACGATCTGTCATCTACACCTCGATTTCGTCTATAAGGTTCTGAGACAGGACAGTCCATAATAATTTGTATTCTCGGAACCTTTAGTGCTGAATAAAACTATGGCTGCTCTCATTTTACACACAGGGGGGGCTTCTAATAAACATATTGCATATTTCCTCCCGTAAGCACCATTATACAGGTTTATTTAATGTACCAACCTATACAGAGAATTTGGGTAACGAGGCTTTCTAGTTACCCTGTTGTGTGTCTTAAGCACTGTCTAAAATATTTACCCCCGGGGAATTTCTGTTGTCTTTTTTTTTTTTTTTATCACCCTGTCCACGCAGGTATTGATTATAGCATTTTGGATTCCAGGTAACCGCTCATGAGAGGCGAGTGTCCGCCTTGTTTGTGCAAACTCAATAAGTAGTTCACAAATATCAAGTATGGTTGGAAGTGTTTGCAGAAGGTGCGCTTGGCCCAGATAGGGAGGACAACCATATGGTATCATCAACGCTCATCTATCGACCTGCCACAATTCCTACATAATTGTGTAATTAGCTTATCTGCATAGATGTTATTGCCTCTTAAGTCTTAATTAGCCAATGTAATAACGCTATCAAGACGCGTATGACTAACGCCAAAAGCAATAAACCTCGGGGGTACCACTGTCATCGACGCAGCTGCCGAGATGCCCAAAGAAGGGGCAGGCGTTGAGTATAAATCTCAGGCAAACGAGGGATTCATCCTCATCCTCATCACCTCTGGAGACAGACGACAACGCTGCCAAAAGATAAACCAGAAACACCGAAAGAGTAAGTGATATATATTGCAATTTATCATCAAAGAACACCTCCCCAGTGTTTAGGAAGACCAGTCACTCTTTGGGCTTCAAACCCCTGATGTCCCTCGTTCCTCTCGTGATGACCTTTTTCTAGGAGCTCAAAATGTTTGTTGGGTGTGAGGGTATCACAGGGTTTTAAATGCCCCGATGAGTTTTGGGGCATATACTTTATAAGAGCACCTCAGTGCCAAGTAATAAAACCCAACGTTGGTGGCCACCATAGATGTTACTTAAGTGGTCTCCAGCCAAGTATTGTGAGCAACAGCATTTCCCCCCCAATCTTAGAAGTCTTCAGAGACATAAGAGGAGAGTTTAACCTCGGTACAAAGACCACCTACACTACGTCGTGGGGTGCTTGGCATTGTCGAGGGGGCCTGTTGTGGGCCGAAGTAAGCAGTGCTGGGCCATTGATACTCACTATGGCCCCATGTACCATGAAACCCCAATTTCTTCCCCGCCTAGAGCCTAGTTTCTTTCAAATTAATGAGCCATTGTATGTACGTTTAATTATCAGAACATAAAGCAGACATTTCTTTGTAGAGCCTCTGAGAACATCAAAACAACAAAAATATATATTTTTCTTATAAAGTGCATTTTTATTTATTTTCCTCAGTTATGCATTTGACAATGGAGTTCAGATCACTGGTTCTCATATTCCTAGTTGCCCTGCAGCTTGTTGCGTCCTCTCCACTTCCTTCCAGGTGAGATTTATACCATTTTACCATGGAAGAACACCTCTCCAGTGTCCCTGTTTAGGAGGACCAGTCACTCTTGGGTCTTCAAACCCCTAATGCCCCTCTTTCCTCCTCCGACGCCCCTCTTTCCTCCACGGATGCCCCTCTTTTCCAGGAGGTCAGAATGTTTGCTGGGTATGAGGGTATCGCAGGGTTCTACCAGCCTGATCTCTAACCAAAAATGTTGGGTGTTTCAACAGGAACAAGCGTCACGTGGATGGCATGTTCACCAGCGAATTCAGTCGGGCGCGGGGATCAGCTGCCATCCGCAAGTACATTAACTCCGCGCTGGCAGGGAAGCGGTGAGTGCCACAAAGATACAAATTCATCATTAGCTTCATAATTCCTAAAACTGATAAACATTTCTGAACCCTCCCCAGAAACTATTCGTTAATCATGTACAACGTTGCCAGGAATACAAGGTTGCCAGATTTTTTTGCTTAACATATATTTTATGTAAACTTTATCTGATATCATCAGATATACGAAGTAACACCAATTTCTCGTTATTAACAGAGATACAGAGAACATTTTCCAGCCTGACGCCATGATGAATGTTGGACCTGAAGCTACTTCCCAGAAGGCTTTGACCGGGTACAACGCTCTTCCAGAACTTCGGTAAGTGTCTTGCTAACAGAATTACACGGAGTGGGCAATATTTATAAAGAAACGCTCTAAAACATGTTTCATATTAAACAGCTGGTGTGGGGACCACAGGAATGGTCCTGCTGATGGCTCCACATTTAGAACCTTGCCCTAAAACCACTCTTATAATACGGGCTTTTGTGTCATTATTTTATTCTGCATATCACTGATCCATTTTGTGATCCCCGGTTGTTGTTCTTTACTTGTGTTTTGTTCCTCTCCTTGGCTCTACCTACACTGTGTTCTGGCAGAGCCAAGGAGTGTGAGTTGTGATTCAAATACAAAATTCTAAATCTGGCAGTGGTTAGTGGAAACCAGTGGTCTCCAGATCTGGTCTCCAAGAAGTCCTCTCCAGAAACGTAACATCTTCCGTGTCCTCTCGTGCCAACACAAGCGGATCAACCAGTGCTTATTTAAGGTGGAATCAGGTCTTTTTTGAGGATATCTTGACCTGTTGAAGGGCCGGCTAGAAGAACCAGAGCTAGGGACTTGTAAGTGAACAGAAGACCCTTTAATAGAATCCACCCATTTAGCATCACGATATTGATCCAAAACGTCACTCATTCAGGTTCCTACGCAGGGCAACCTCGACTAAACTCAACCATCAACTTGTCAACGCCAACGACTCCCAACCCAGTCCTTAAGGCATACGGACAGTTCATTTGGTTTTTTTGGGATCTTCCAACTGGAATAGAATGTGACGGTTACTAAACAGTGCAGTTATTTGCCTCGAGGAGTGGGCCGCCGAGTACCTTTGCGTTCGCAGCCTCCCATCGAGTTAGGATCTGTACCGTCACAGAGCTCTTTAGTAGGTTTTGTGAGTTTGACCAATTCCAGATCCACTTCTCTCTTCCAGAGAAATAAAGCCAATTTGGTTGAGTTTCAACTTGACTCAACCCTGTTAGTGAATATCTGGTTCTCTGTGCTCTTTTTTTTTTTTTGGCAATTTAACTCAAATAAAGCTTTGAATGAGGTCAAGTTAGCAGTTGAGTTTAGAAGAGATATGAGTTACTCCTTTAAAGCCAACAAAACCTTCAGGGAATAGACATTGTCTATAGAACATTCCATCGGGTCAAATGTGGATTATTGATGTAATAACAGTTTTTATATAAAAATACATATTCTGGAATTAGGAAGCAGTCTCATCATCTTCTAATAGAGAAGGGATTTTATTTGTAGACGCGTCGATATATTTTGGTTAAATAAACCAATTCACCACTAAAATAAACCGGTTCTGTGAAATGAAATTAACTCTTCCAATGCTTCTGTTCCCATCGTCTCTCCAGGTCAGAGAATAAGGAGATGAACGGCCAGGATGTGACGGACAGTCAGGTGTGCTCAGCTATCTTGTATCTGCTTAAAACAGCACCATACCAGTCCACGCATATTACACAGGTATTAACAATGACATCATAGCGACCTATCATAAGCATTATATATAACTGGAATATATCACCCAGGGCAGCAATGATGCTAATGCAGCCCTGAAGAATGCGCTTTTCATAAAGACGTCCAGTGGAAGTGGGACGTTCTCCCAGTTGTTATTGTTCCACGAGTTTTTAATCCATGAATGTAGAATAACGCTGCCCTGATTGGCTGCGCGAGGGCTTTCTGGTCTCATAGGGTTAAAGAACGCTGGGAACTTGGATCTATAGTCTGTCTTGCAGCCTTGTGCCTCTTAATCACACGGGGAGATCCGCCTGTGGTACTTACGCCTGAGGTCTATGGGGATGGGTATGACGCATTACAAATTAACCCTTTAAAAGGCTGAGACGAGTGCTTGATATCTTGATATTGGGCAATCAGTGCAGGCGTTTGGACATCACTTCTATGAGATTATAGCACAGACCAATGTATACTGTATACGTACAGATGGGTTTTATACGAGAGCCACTCTCCCGGCCCCTCGGCTTTGTTCTGCATACAGGGATGTGGGGTGCTTGGTTATGACATCATAACCCTATAGTGGATTTATCTGCCCCCCCATGCAGGCCCCTTGAATTTGTAGAACACAGGACCACCTACCAATGTGTTTCTATAGACTGTCCCTGGAACGTTCTGTGATTGTTATATCGTTAGGATTATAAAGGGGGGAAAAAAACGTAATTCCTATAAGGTTATGATGTCATAACGCATCCTCTATATACAAATCCAAACTTCATATCAGCAATTCAAATTATTACCGTGCTTAAAGTTTCCGGCGTGCGTCTACTTGCGGTGGAAAAATATCCCTTTACGCAGCAAATGATAAGATTATTTTGTGTAAGCAGTACGTCCGGGAAGGAGATAATGTAGCAAAGACGTTAATCTGCGAGGCAGCTATGTTATTCCCCCCCGCCTCCGCAGACCGGACACGTGCCTGACGCTGCCTGTACACGACTCCAGAGGCGACAGGATTATTTCTGAATGAAATCAGTGCTCAGTGTCGTGTATCTGCAGATTTATCTAGCAAAAAAATTCCATGAAGATGACTAGGCAGGAGCGTCTAGGATAAATGGTAGTAAATAAGTGGAACAGCCTCCCATCACGTGTGGTAGAGGGTAATACAGCGAGGGGATTTAAACATGCATGGGATCGGCATACGGCTCCTGAATCTAAGACGAGACCAACGACTGATTAAGGAAAACCAGATGTCAAATTCTATGTTTTTGAGAATTTCATCAAAAAAAAAAATAAATCTACATTTGTTTTATTAAAGTATTTTTTTTCTCTGTTGCGCAGGATTATTAGGCGTTTTAATGAAGATTGTACACATTTATGGATGAAGTTTAGCATATGCAGAAGACAAGAATCGTCCAATTTCTACAACTCATCAAATGAAGACATTCCGGAAGAAATAAATGGGTTTTAATTAAGCAGAATGGCTGACATAGAATGGGGTCACCCAGCCGCGGACTACGAGCTCTTTCTTTTTTTTTTCTAGACTAGTCAATAATAGCTGCATCCGATATAAGTCTTGGTGTCACAATAACGAGTCCGCTAATTACCTGACCAGCCTTCTACGCAGCGATGCAGTAAACATACTTATATATACAGCTTCTATGCCATTGGTCAGAAATCTACCGCCATACTCGTTTGTCTCCTTTAATAAATATGAGATTCTACGTTTGTTGTCTCGGATGTCTTCTCTGAGAAGGTCAGTGATCCACTTGGCCAGCTGCACTCCATATTTCAGATGTCAACATGTCCACCTTGGACGGACACCGTTCTCATTTAATTGTACGATTTCCTTACGCTTTTTACCCACAGTTATTGAATGTCCCATCTGGACATTCTAGCTCCAGCTGAATAGGAACATCTAGAACCACCACAGAAAGCCCACGGCAAGGTTCTTAGAAGGAGGGGGAGATGTCTAGATATCTGGTTATGCATTTCACAGAGGGTCAATCATTAGAGTCCTCTGTTCTAGAGGAGGACAGATGCCCCCTTACTCCAAATCGATCTTCATAGGAAGACTTATAGGAGGATGTGACCCTTGGTCAGGCCTAGGTTGGCCTCTGTCTAGAAAGCAATTTGTTTTGTCAATGAGTCTACATGATTGCAACTAAACCCAACGTTCTAAGTGAGGACAAGAGGGGAATAATATCCCACTTCAGAGGGTCTTCACGTTGGTCCACAAGAACGTTCATCAGGACCTCTTCAGCACAGCTGGAATAAGCTGCGTCTTTCAGACACTGTAAGAAAACTACAGAGCCAATTTCTAAATTTGGAGCAATCACCATGGAAACCAAAAGGGATATCCTCCAAATAATGCGTTCATACCAGGTTTGCTTGCACGTATTATTCCAGGGGGCACGCGGTTTTCATTTTAAACCACAGATCCTTTGACTATATGTGAAAAAATTGTAAATTAGACCTAGACTAGGTAAATAAAACATTAATCCATATTAAGATGATTATGGCAGATATATATACGGCCTGGGATATACCCGGAATATTCCGGCATAGGGGCTGGTTTTGCTGCCCATCATCTGCATCTCCGTCGCAATATAATAGAGTGGCAGACACCGCATCCCTGTCTTTCGGAAAACTATTTCCAGCTGTTCTGTTACCATGGCAATACAAAGTCACCCTGGGAACAGAGCCAGATGTGCCAAGCGGTACAGAGCACACAAACAGAATACGCGGGGATCGGCATGGTTCTTCGCAGAATACAAACAATAAAACACGGGCCTTAACCAAAAAAATTTAACCTGGAATCGGACAACAGCATCGGAAGGCCGAGGCAAATATTTGGTGACATCTGTACATTGATTTCTCCTTAATATGCCTGTGTGTTAATAACTATGACATCACACCCAAAACTGCTCTGTGGAGCACGTTCGAGCTATGACATCACACCCAAGACTGCTCTGGTCCAGTACATTAAAGCTATGAAGTCACACACAAGCATGCCTTCTCTGGTGTGTTGGAGCTATGACATGACACCCAAGCCATTGCGTTGAAGCTGTGAAGTCACACACAAGCATGCCTTGTCTGGTTTGTTAAAGCTATGACATCACACTCAAGCCTGTTCTGTCCAGTGGGTTGACGCTATGAAGTTACACACAAGCATGCCTTGTCTGGCGTATTGGAGCTATGACATCACACTCAAGTGTGCCTGTCCAGCGCATTGGAGCTATGACATCACACTAAATAACGCCCTGTCCGTGCGAAGGAGGACCTGCCAGATTTCTGTATCTTTGGAAGATATAGTTCTGTATCAAGTAATTCAATCAAATGTAACGGATAGGATTTATCAAGGAGGCGTCAACCCAAGTTTTGACATCATTGCCAATATCCCCGGGCCTCGTTTACGCATCAAAATCATATTCTCCAACGTCAGTTATCGTTAGTCCTTAACGCAACTTATAGCATACAAAAAAAACTCTATAGAATGAAAAATAAATTTTAAAATTAATAATAATAATGCAGATTTTATACAACTAAATCACAATATGTTACAGTTCTTACACCCAGGTATAAGTGCAGTAAACTACCTGTCATTCAGCGCCCCAGCATCTACATTTTATATTTGTGTGCATTAAATATACTTATGTTACAGTGTTCAACGATTAAAACAAACAAAAACACATTATATATATATATATAACATCTTGGAAACCCACCTTGTGTGCCATGGATGCCTTAATATCATGCTCCCAGCCGTGATCTCACCTGTTGTAAAGGTGGGGTAAGGCGATATATTCAGGATAGCGAATCGATTAGATATTGGTAGGCGTTCCCCACTGAATCCAGGTAAAAGTTAAATGAAAAATATCAAAATAAGTGAAGTGCTATCTGTGGGTAGTTTAGAAAATAATTCCCTCATCCCAAACCCTGCAGAAGGTCCCCATTTCATCAGGTCAGACCCCCCCCCCCCAGTGTACGCAGTGATTACCACCAGCATGTGAACAACAAGAGCTCAGAGGAGAAAAATCAGCTAATTAACCCATTCCCTCCTGGATCAGATAATTGTTACATATGCCAGCTGTATGCAATATTTATATCTCCAGCAGAAAAAAAAAAACCATCAGAGCTGCTGATTTCCAGACAAAGTGGGACTCTTCTTATGGACAACCTGGCAAGGGTTGCAGCTTGCAGTAGGCACCATGCCTTAGAGCACATGGGATATCGGCGATCAAGCAGGGGATCAAAGCAAGCACTCCAGACCAGGAGGATATTTGCTGCCTGGCCCCCCACCTTTGACATTAAATTCGAATGTTATCACTTTGCTACATTGTATCCCAGAACAGGCAGAGCTGATAACATGAGCTGCAAACAAACAAAAACAAACCTACATATTGGTATGCTGTCCCTTTAAATGGTGTGAAAACTGTCCAATGGCAGGATGTATACATTGTAACACATATAGAACTAATAACAGGCTATGTAATACCCATCAGCACCTGCAAACATGAAAGAGATCAGTATCTGAGCCCCACGATCTGATCTGAGATGTGACCCTGCAGACCCTGAGCCATGTATGTGATTGTGGGGCCAGTCCTGGCCCAGGGCTCCTCCTTCCTTACTCTGATGTCATTGTGTCAGTGAACAGAGGCAGCACAGCCTGCTTTACTTCCTGCAAAACACAGGGCAGGCACCCATTGCATTCACGCACACACGCTTACACACTCACACCCTGCACTCCGCCTCTCTCTCACCCTCACTCTCCCCGGCAGACATGGATCTGGATGGCATTCTGGAGAAGCTGGAAACAGGGGAGCAGGAGCTGGTCCAGAAAACCCTGATGGAGTATAATAAGGAGGTAAGGGAGGGATGCTCAGGGCTTGTCTATGGGGGGCTTGGGTGGGTGGGGGTGGGACTGTGTGTAATGGATCATCAGATCCTGTCTGCTCACACCCCCCCCCCCCCCCCCCCGGATCTGGAGAGATCTAGCACTTTGAGGGTGAGTGGAGACCTTCTGAGAATGATGTTGCTACATTGTATTGCTGTGTGTGGGTGATACTTGTTATTAATGCATGTGGGTGTCTTCCTAAGCCCCCCCCCAGGATTTAAACCTCCCACTGATCGTACATCTGTCCATTTTGGAGACAGCTTGCAGGACAATTAGTAAATTGCAGGATTTCTGCAAATGCTATTTTTTTTGGGGGGGGGGGGGGATTATCTGAATATGAAGAGTGATTCTAATTTTTGGCACATTTTGGGTTAAAAAAGAGATTGTGATAACATGTATAGGAAACAGCGCTAGAAGGTGCAGGCAGCCTCTGACATTACAGTTATAGAGGGCTATAACTCTCATCATGCTCAGCTCTTCAGCATTACAGTTTTCAAATAGCTTGGGGACAATAAAAAATAAACAAACAATAAATGATGATGATAATAATAATCACCCCTTGTTAACCCCTAAAGCTGCTTTGGACTGCAACTCCCATCATGGCTGCCTGTGGATAATGGGATTCGCAGTCCACTGTAACAAGACACATTGCTTTAATATAACACACAATATATATATATTTTTTTTTTATTTGCACAAAAATGTTTCTAAAATACCCTATAATTGGAATCGACCAGTAGCCCATTGATGGGGTTTCTAATGGGGTCTCCCTGTGTGATTAAAGGACCCCGTTCTGTACCTACATAGCTAGAGGGGGATCTATCACTAAATGGCGCATCAGTAATAAATATGCAATATTCTGATTCTTTAAAAACAATTACGAATAATAAAGACCCGGATGACTCCTTCCATAAGAAAGGAAGCCAGGCGCAAATTCCATCTCTTATTCATGAGAAACGGCTAATTCACCCACGCGGCGCGTTTGACGCGGAAAGAAAGGTCAATATAATAGACATAAAATATTAAAGAGACAAAACAGTGGGTGACGGATCCACAGCCCGAGGAGGCGCAGTCCCTAAGGAGGAATCGGGTGGATGGAAGGTAGGTGAAAAATAATAAATAGGACTTGGAGCGCCTTTTGGGTGAAAAGAACCCATTTTCATGGCCCTGTCTACCCAGTCCCATATGCGAAACGCGTCGGGCATATACTATGTTTAATAAACGCACCTTGTCGGGGAGTACAAGTTGTTCTGCTAGTTGGCGGCCTAACAAGCCCCAGAACTCGAAACGATGCAATATTTCCGCTTATCATATTTTACTTTTTTTTTATTTTATTTTTTTTTACCTGAAATAGCTTTTTTTCTCCTTAACTGTAAATCTGGATCTATTACTATTTAAAAACCCCTTAAAATAAATTTTAAGCGGTTTGAATCACATTTTTTAAGGGGGGGGGCTAAATCAGGACCCTCACACTCCGTCCCACCTGTGCTTCCCCTGTGTCGTAATATCACCCCAGATTGTTCTGATCTGTTACTGCCTGATGTGTGTTGGAGTTTGTATATCATGTTATACGTTTATAATATTTAGGGCCGGAAGCTTGTAATTATACTCTAGATACTATATAGAGTATATTTTGGGTGGTGAAAGGGTTAAACGCCTACCCTTGCTTTCTCCTATTAGTTACAGGGTGGGTGGGTGTGTACAGGTCCGGTGGCTTAATCTACTAATCTAAGTCCTGCGGGTCATCGTTCTACATCTGCCACTCCGTTAAGCAGATCTCATTTAACCGTTTGTAGCCAGCGCGTCCTCACGTGGAGCGAAACGCGCCGGCCCGGCAGCAAGCGGTTTGCGTTAAAGGATATTAACGGGGAATCTGAAGGCAACTTCAGGGAAACTTTCCAGTCTTGATATCTTCCTAGTTTTTCCGTTACGTCCCAACCCAGAAATCGGGCAGTTCGGGCACGGAAAAGGCTCAAGGAAATATCCAAAGATATCGGGTCACTAGCCACATCCGGCAAGCAAGGTTTCAGTTGGCCAGCCTTATCTTAGATGTGGCCTCCAGGTCACCCCTTGGCCTCAAAAATTAAAAAAAAATCCCTAATTAGTAGACACAAAAATTCCTAGACAAAAACCATGAAGGATTTATATGAATTTATTAATAAACGATAAAATGTTCGCTTGATATTAGTAGATTTTGTTTTGGAGATGTTAATTTTTTTTTATTGTACTTACCGATAATAATAAGAAGAAATAGTAGTAATAATAATAATAATTAATAATAATAAATAATAGTAATAGTCATAATTACATCCCAGGTGCATGGATGTAAAAAAAATTTTTAATCGGTGTCATTGTTTTGTAGATATTCTTGGATAAAAGGTAGGGGGCTATCAGGGCCGGAACTGACGACAATGAGGTGGCCCCCGGCACTTTAAGGCCAGGGCCGCCTGCTGGTGTTTGGAAGTTGTTTTGTGCTCGCGTTGCGTGCGGCCGGGTATATCTACCTGCTGGCCACGCACTGCAGCGTCCGATCTGCCGCTGGAGTGGCCGTCGGCCATTTGCCCAGTGTGCCGGATGGCTAGTCTGGGCCTGGGGGCTGTAATATATCAGGGACGCTGAAATGATCTATCATAAAAATTAATTTCCTCTCCCCTGTGCTGTTACGAGGGCCAGTGAGAGTAACAGGATGGTAAAGCTGCTGTAAGACTGGGATTTTTTTATTGGCCCTAAACCTCAGAGTGCTTTAATACGCATCCTGAGGTAGAAGCTGCAGCCTTACAGCGGCCCTCCTCCTCTGTGGTCCAATAATTCTTGCCATTGATTGGCTGCTTGAAGCAGCCAATCGGTGGCATGAAAGCACTCCCATTAAAATTAAAAGGAGCGTTACCCACGTATGCGCACAGACCGTCGTGTCCGCAGGGCCGGTGCTGGGGCTGACTGGAGGAGAGTACATCACGCGCATGGAGATGTCGGGCCGAACCAGGGGGAAAGGCACCTGGCGTCTGGCGTATGCATTAAATATGATTGGCTGGAGGGTCCCTTTAAATGGGGCAGTTTGTAGAATTTTAGGGCAAGGCAAAGATATATATTTTTTTATTTAAAGGGCCAGGTTGGTTTTTTTTTGGCCCTATTAGTAACCGCAGAGGGGGTTGGCCAGTAAAGCGGCTTGCCCGGAATATATATATATATATATATATATATATATATATATATATATATATATATATATATATATATATACCGGTAAGCGTTCACACAAACAGCGTTTAATTATTCCTCCTGGGAGCGCGGGGGTCTCTGGGGAGGCCTTTTAACTCCTGCCTGCCCGGAGATTCCGCTGCGGTCTCGCTCTGAGTGATCGCTCGTGATCTCATAGATGATTGCAAAACCAGGAGGAAAAAATAAAAAAATAACATTTGCATTATTTCATACATAGACATGGGGTTTGTAGCTCCTGACGCCAATTATTTTGTTATTTCGCTGTTAAAATAAATAAATAAATACTAAAATAACGCAAATGTTTATTCTTTTTTTCCTCTTGGTTTTTACAATGATATATATATAATATATAATAAATATATAATATGTTGGTATATCGACAGCAGGCAGATGGAGACAGGTCTATTTAATCTTCAAAATTAACGAATTAAATAAAATTTGCCAGCAGATCGACCCCATTCGGCCCCCATCTGGTCTGCTCGTTTTTCCTTAAGACTCAGACCTTAATCAGCCGTTGGTCTCGTCTTAGATTCAGGAGCCGGATGTCTATCCCATGCACGTTTAATACCCTCGCTGTATTACCCTCTACCACTTCTGCTCGGAGGCTGCTCCACTTATCCACCACCTTCTCAGTAAAGTAAAACTTCCTTCCATTCCATCTAAGCCTTTTGCTCTTACATTTCCCCTCCATTCCCCCCTTTCTGGTGCACATGGTAAAGCCATGGTTATAAAATCAATATTTTTGCTGTTAAACAGTAACATAATTCCATAATATATCGCTTGCTTGGCCCTCCGGGACTGAAATAATATTAACCGCATTATTATGGATTTATATAGCGCCATCATATTCCGCAGCGCTGTACAAAGGTTCAGGGAAGGAGACTGAATTTAGCTTTTTTGTTTTATTAGATTTATTTTTTTATTTTTTATATTACACGGAATGGGAAAAGGGGAAGGTGTATAAACGGCGCTGCTAACCATCCGTGGGAACTTCCTCTCCTATCGAAAGCGTCTCACGCCTGAGGATTTATTTTCTTCTGGGTTTTCTCAGCCGTCCGGAATTCCTTGGTAGTGAAATCCAAGGGGGGGGGGGTCTCTTTTTGGGGAAACTCCACTAATTTTCATTTATACACTTTGGAGGAAAGCACCTTAATGCTAAAAAATAATAATAATAAATAATAATAAAAAATAATAATAATAAAAAAGATATTCTTCTGGTTTTTTTGTTTGTTTGTTTTTTTTTACCAATTTGGAGAATTTTCACATATGGGAAGTGCGGCTATTACACCAAAATGCATCACTCCCAAAAATCACTGGGATCACTTATTTGTCACCTGATGCAGACGCGTACACGGATAGGTTGTTGCCATATAAACGGAAAATGCTTCTTAAAAAATGTTGCCACGGTGTAATCAACCCCTCGGCGGAAAATCTGCTGAAGTTTATTTGCTTCATGTGCTAGAAGGTGTAATTAATATTTTCTAAAACAAAAATTCTCAAATTCTTATTTGTTAAAAAATACTTTCTTTAGTAGTTTTTATGTGAGCAGAAATTTATTAATATAGCAGAAAACATAGTATCTTAACATTAATAATGGCAAGTATCATATTATTGTAAATGTATTATTTATTATTATTACTAATAATATACTAATAATACTATTTTAGTAACAATACTATTTATTATTGTTATTTATTTTGTTTAAGCCAAAATGTAACATTTTTCTTTTTTTTCTCAGAATTCACAGTGTTTTTTCTTTAATGCAGAACAGAGGGAACAGCGTAAGGTGAGCTTCTATCTTTTTCCAGCTCCTTCTTATGGTCTTTTACAGCAGGGAAGGCCAGATGGGGCCGAATGGGGCCGATCTGCCGGCAGGTTCTATGACCCACTTATCCCACCCCGTCAGAATGCTCTATGAGAAACAAACACTTGAAATTAAATGGATTCGTCCCATAGATTTCACCGAGTCCCCTATAGGGCGACCATATCCGGGGATGCTTATAGTAAAGATATAATGCGGGGCTGCGTTAAAACCCTGTCATTAGATGTTTTATAAGAGAACCTCCTGGTCTCCTTGGTCTTCACACTGGGTGACGCCCTAAGGTCCCCTCCAGATTCACTGCCCTGACCCCGCACACCCTATTCCGAGACTCTCGCCCTAATACTCTCTGATCCTTTAGACATTTTAAAGTGTTTGCAGCCGATATGGAATCCTAGTCACTCACCACGTCCTTACTGTATAGTTATTCCTTCACCATTTCTTCCCCTGCCCGGGGCAGATCTGCGGCCCAGATGGATGTTGTGGCGAAATAGTATCTGTTTCTAATCGCTGTGGAGTCTTCTCTTTCCTCCCCGCGGAGCCTGGTGTAACAACGCTAATGGCCTTGATTGTCTGACTCTTCTTTTTTTTTTTTTATTGCTGTTTTACATCTGAACGGCAGCGACAAGAGCTGGAAGAGGTAACTTTGTGTATTAGGCGCAGAAAGTAGAGGCTTCTTCCCTAATGCTTAGACCTAGTCTAACGAGCGTGTGAATGAGAGGGCCTTAATCTAGGGCCAGACTGGTGATCACAAAGCATCCCTGGTGAGTACGGGGCACCGTCGGTGTCTGATGGCCGGTCTGGGTCCCTCTTAATCCATCTCACGGACTTCACTATGCATTTTAAAGAGTCATCTCTAGCTTGCGTCTCCTACAGCGAGGGCTAGGATGGTCCTCCCAATACATTGTTAAGTCGGTGAGATGTCTTGGAAGCCACCCTACTGATGAGTTCAGACGTTACGGTTGCCTGTTTTGGAACTCCTTGCAGGAGAAGCACAACATGGTCAGCCCTTCATAAAACTTCTATCTCCCGGCATAGTGAATAAATTATTTTAATATTCATACCGTCTCCGACAGAGGAATTTCGGAGCAGGACACTTGTGGTATGTGTATCTAGGGCAAATGTAAATCAAGGCGAATTAGTTATTGAGAGAAACACTATGAGAGGCTTGTGTGTTTTATCTTCACCCGCCTTGCCGAGTCCTTTTGCTATAGTAGCAGCTGTTTCCAAGCAGACCGTTACAAAGCCCCATGTCAGATGCCTGCCCATTCCCCTGAGGATGATGCCCCATAGTGTTTGGAAGGCAAAGTCTCTGACAAATGATATGATTACTTCCTTCTCAAACATGGTGAAGTCAGATAACTCTGAAGTAAAGTGGGAGAATGTTGCTTTAGCATACAGACACACACACACACATACACTACATGGACAGAAGTATTGACAATTACACCAACAGGGACATTGATGACATCACATTCTAAATAAATAGACATTAATATGTAGTTGGTCCCTCTTTGCAGCTATGACAGCTTTCACTCTTCTGGGAAGGCTGTCCACCAGATTCCACTGATGTTGGACGAGACGCCCGGCTCGCAATCTCCATTCCAGTTCATCCCATATGTGTTCGATGGGGTTGAGGTCAGGGCTCTGTGCGGCCGGTCAAGTTCTTCCACACCGATCTCATCCAACCATGTCTTTATGGACCTTGCTTTGTGCACCGCTATATGGACAAAAGTATTGGGACAGACCTCTTAATTATTGAAATCAGGGTTAAACTTTGTGTTAACAGTTTGAAGAAGACACTTTTCTATTCCAGCATGACTGTCCATAAAGACATGGTTGGATGAGTTTGGTGTGGAAGAACTGACCTCAACCCCATCAAACACCTTTGAGATGAACTTGAGCAGTGTGTGTGAGCCGGGCGTCTTGTCCAACATCAGTGCCTGACCTCATAAACGCTCTACTGGATGGGCAAAAATTCCCACAGAAATCCCCCAAAATCTTGTGGAATATATATATATATATCTTAATGTGAACTATAGTTATTTGTCTATACAGATACAGTATAAAATCCGGTCTATAATCAGTCTTTTCTATCACTGATGGATCCCACTGAAGTATTATATGCTTATAGACTCATATATTGTACCCCAGCATAGTAATGCCTTTAGATAGACTTTAGTATTCAGTAGTGTTCCTGTAGCCTGTCCCTTACCCGTCTGTTCCGTGTGAGCCATTTCTGTTTTGTATTAGTGCCCCACGGTGTTCCTCCGTTTTTTTTTCTCCATCTTTCATCTTCACTCCATCGTGCCTCTTTAGTTCAAGAAAAAGAAATTCCGGGACTGGGTCGCCAAATCTGACTCGGACTATGATTCCGATTACTCAGATGATCAGGAGGTCAAGATGCGAGAGGTGAGATTAGACAAACCAAAGTGAAAAGGCGTTCCAAGCCAGTGTCTCTGTAATCTAGTGATTTATACCTAGATCAGTGTTTCTCCATCTTTTCCTAAGATCGCACATATTCGCAAATACCTCAATATCAAAGCCTTCCTGACAAACACTATTAAATGGATGTTGATGGAAGACCTTAAAGCTGGGGTCTCCGCTCCTTGCTCAGCCACCATTTGGAGTAACCCTGAGATTCCATTTAGTCCATGTTGATTTTTTTTTTTGACTATCTGTCACCTCTGTCCTTCTCACTTACTGTCAGTCTGTTCTTAAAACCCTGTGTGCGTCGATGTCATTATGAAAGCGCTAAGAATATCTGCAATAGATCTAATTCTAGGTTTCTAGAACAAATGGAGCTCAAATACTTATTTCTATTATTCTGAGTCGGGAGAATACAGAATTTCTCGGCACAGACTAGTTATTAAATTTCTCCGGCTTTTCGTATCCCTTACACTGGAAAATAGCTGTGTGTTTTGAGTACAGAGAAATAAGAGGTAGTGGTAATGGGGTCATCACAATTTGGCAGCTGCACCTCTTGCATTTCAGGTCCATATGTAGGGTAACAGAAGTATAGCTCGGTGAGGTACGATGCCCACTTTTGGAGTATTAGAAAAACTGTAAAATTGTAGTGGGATTAATGAGGAGCAGGTCCACGTCCAGTCACCTCTGGAGGTCAAAATCTCATGTTAGGTCAATGTGTCTCATGGTAGGTGGTGAAAGAGGTCTGCTCAAGGTGTAGCAGAGACCTCATTGGGCCTCAGCAGCTAATATTTTTTGGAACACAGGTTTGGGCGGTTCCGATTGATTATTTACACTCGCGTAAATTAGCTAATTTTTGTTTGCTTTCTAGAAACTTGGAGAGATGGTAATAAAGATCTTGGAACGAGACCTGCAGCCTTCTTGTCAGGTGGTCTGCTTGGAAACTATCCGCATTTTATCTCGGGACAAGCACGGCTTGTCCTCCTTCACCACCCCTTCAGCAATGCACATCCTCACTCAGTACGCGGGGCTTGACTATTCAGAAGAGGTCGAAGTTCCACGTATCCCAGACAGTGAGAGCGTCGTTGAAGCGCTGAAGGGACTGTGCAACATCATATATAACAGCGTGGAAGCCCAGGAGATGGCCAAGGAGCTGCGTCTGGTGCGTGGCCTAGCTCGACGTCTAAAGCTATATAATGAAACCCAGTCGTCCCACGAGAGCAAGTTCTTCGATCTTCGACTTCTCTTCCTCCTCACTGCTCTGAGGGTGGATGTGCGGAGACAGCTGGCCCAAGAGCTCAGGGGTGTGAGTCTCCTAACCGATGCCTTGGAAAGTACCCTGGCACTGAAGTGGTCTGATATTTACGAGGTGGTGACAGACCGTCTCGCCCCACCTCTGGGCAAAGAGGAGACAGAGAGGGTTATGGAAATCCTGAAGACCCTCTTCAACATCACCTTTGACATCAGCCGCAGAGAGGTAGACGAGGTAAGGGTCTGGGGAAAGGCATTCTAGAGAGAATACTTCACTGAGAACGTCTTTGTGGGTGGTGTGAAAGGAATATTTTACTCTGTTCCGTATGTTAGAATTCTCAAACAGGGATCTTTAGTAAGATTGACCTATTCTTCACATCAAAGAAGCTCATAGAGACTCTTATTTTTGAGTAGCAGAAAGTGATGTATAATTCCGGAGTATCTAACGGTTATCCCAGATATGCGTTAATTTCTTTAATAACGTAATCTTCGATACTTAAACTGGAAGGTAGTTCAACTGCCCTTTCTGTAACATAGTGAAGCCTCTCCAGGGTAGGAGTTGATTCCATATAATATGTTGTCCACGTGTTGTTGAGTAGCATGTGTGTTAACCTCCAGGCTGGGTTGAGTTATATCCTTTATTTTCCCCTCGTCTTCCATGTTCTCTTGGTCTAGCTCTGGAACTCTCAGCGTTCTCTAGTCTTGAGAAGACTAAGTAACACTCACCGCTATGGAAGTGAATCCATGTCTTATACCTTTAATGATACATTAAAATACTCTTACGGTTAAAAATATTAAATGGAGGATCTTATCAAGTATAAAAACAGTAAGTTTAAGTTTAATTAATGAGTTTTAGCTACTTTTCCTTACTAGATGGAGAAGTTCACATCATCACCAAATGCCACTTTTGGAAACTGTGTTGCCTGTAAAGTGAGCAGCCTACAGCGAAATAATCCAAAAAGCAGTTTAAATCAGTAGAAATAGTGCAGCTCAATGCAACCCGATTCATGTTTTATGATCAATAGTCCAGGGTGGTCTATCGATCGGAAACAGAACATCAGCTGCACGGTCTACTAAACGGCATGTTCTCATTAACATTATAACGCATCAATTCCAGTACTGCCCATAATCCCATGTGGATGAGGTGGATGAATAACGCATGCTATGGTTCGATGAGGTCCTGCTGTAGAGACCATTAAACCTTAGTGTAACATGTCACAAAGTTACACAAACATGTAGCCTATGTAATTCACTTCACTCTATAACGCATCTGAGACCAGGATCATCATCCATGTCACCTCAGTGGTGGGAAGAAGGGACCTCTGAGGTGCCAAAAGCTTATTTGATTCTGTATCTTTCTCTAGGCTGGCCCAGACAAAAGGCATTGCCTTCGACTAAAGACTCAATCTTCTCTTGGACCAATATGACGATGTCCATTTTCTTTAACTATTCTGAATTTAATCAACCAAATTCGCTTTTATTAAGGAATTTCCATGACCTGTTTTAAGGGAAGAAACCCTGTTTTTTGTTGACATGGAGGATTAGACTGCTCCGCAGATTGTCTCTAATTATTCTGACCGCTTCCGGTAATCTCGCTGCCTTTCCTCTATTCCGTGCAGGAAGACGCTGCTCTCTATCGCCACCTGGCAGCCATCCTCAGGCACTGCTTGCTCCGGCAGAGCGATGGGGAGGACCGAACAGAAGAGTTTCATGGGTGAGTTATTAGGTGGAAGACCCCTAGAGCCTTAGAACAGTGTGGTCTTCTTCTGGACGAAGACATTAAACCACTTGTTGTTTACAGACACACCGTGAACCTTTTGGTTAACCTACCCCTCATGTGCCTCGATGTTCTGCTGACCCCCAAAGTAGAGCATGGCTCGGTAGAGTACATGGGAATGAACATGGACACGGTAGAAGTCCTCCTACAGTTCCTCGACAGAAGACTGGACAGGGTGAGCCGCCTCCCAATAAAATGTAATGTAATTAAACATGTTAAATATCAAAAACAATCCTTTTAATAAAAAAAAAAAAAACCAGCCAGGATAGTAGAGAATCTATTCACTAAAATCTATTTTAGCTGAGGTTGGTAGCAAAGCACAGGCACAGAACTGTTGAGATCGGACATTGAAGACATCAAGGGGACAATAGGGGATAGGGCTATTCAGGGATTCCACCAAGTTTGGAAGAGAAGGATTGACTTAAAAGTCCTTAAATAAATGTCAAAAACTTGTTCATTTCTTACTCTTACTCACTTATTCCCTACACTGGATAATGGGATATAATAAAGCCATATGAGGTTACTCTTATAAATCACACATGATTTCTCAATATGAATTTTTGTTACGACAGGGTCACAAGTTACGGGAAACATTAACGCCAGTCCTAAACCTGCTCACGGAAAGTTCACGTGTTCATCGCGAGACGCGAAAGTTCCTCCGCGCAAAGGTAAGACCTTAACATTGAACTGGAGATCCCAGTAATGCCAAGAGAAACATCAAGTTACGAAGCACCTTGAAGCCGCTTCTTGTTATTTTTTTCAAGGATTCTTCCAACATTCTTAGTACTGAATCTTAAATTGTGAATCCTTCCATCCCAGAGTCTTCTGACATTCCTTCATGGTTGCATATATCTATTGTGTTACAATGTAGTCCATATAAACTCATATTGAGGTTCCTCGATACACATCATTATGTCTTCTCCAAAGCGTTTCTTGCATGTTTGCCTGATGTCGATGCGGACAACATCCAACATACGTAGCTGTACATCTGGCTTTCCCCTTATAAGCTTCATGGCTGCTATAATGGTAAGTTATGGGTTATTTCGTTGCAGGTTCTTCCACCTCTGAGAGATGTGAAAAATCGCCCGGAAGTGGGTAACACGCTGCGCAATAAGCTGGTGCGACTGATGACGCACGTCGATACAGATGTGAAGCATTGTGCCGCTGAGTTCCTGTTTGTCCTTTGCAAGGAAAACGGTGAGTGAGGACTGGGGAGGTAGATATTGTGCGGGACAGTGGGCAGCAAAGCTCGGGGGATGGAATCAGTGGTTTGGTGGATGAATGGGATTGAAATAACATGTCGCGTACAAAAGTGATACAACTTAATAATGACCCATGAACTAAAACCTTTATGGCGCTCAAGTGATATGGAGAAGACAACGTGGGGTCATCATTTGTGACCAGAACATCTTTGGACTCTAGTTAATGATGATAAAACTAGTAGGACAAGAAGCTTTGGGGTCCTTAAACGTGCTGTTTATGGAAAATAAGTAATATTATTGTTCGACATGGTGAATCCTTAGATGTGACATCCGTACACAAGCTCAGTATCCACGTTTACCTTTCGCTAGTCCCTCTCGAGGGTCTAAGTGATCTGCTGTACTTGCGCTTTAACGTCTGACTCGTTGTCCTTCCTCGAATGCAGTGTCTCGTTTCGTGAAATATACGGGCTACGGCAATGCAGCCGGCTTGCTTGCTGCACGTGGACTCCTGGCAGGCGGACGAGGGGAAGGTCATTACTCAGAAGACGAGGACACAGATACAGAAGAGTACAGAGAAGCCAAACCCAAGTAAGTCGAGAAAACTCTGTGGACCTCAAGCTAATTTCACATCAGTTGTGAACTTTCAAAAAGTCATGGTTTTTAATTCAACTCTCCACCGGAATGTTCATTTCCGATATTTTGGGTAGAAATAATTAGGATTATAAAGGAGCCTTCATTTCTTCGGACGCCTTCTTTTTCCCCCCAAACCCAAACTATTTATGTTCTAATCTCTGCTGTTTTTCTTTCTTTGCAGCATTAACCCTGTGACTGGTCGTGTAGAAGAAAAGCAACCCAACCCAATGGACGGAATGACAGAAGAACAGAAGGAGTACGAGGCCATGAAGCTAGTCAGTATGTTTGACAAATTATCCAGGTGAGCTACAGCGAAATATTGTACTTCTCCATAAAACCCGTTCTGGATAACCCTCGGCTCTCGATAAAGTACAATCTCTCTCCGACGACGGGTGTGATTCTTGAATAACCGTTGGAGATGTCGCTTTCCACGTAACCCGTGGTCATAGACGTTATTGTTATTTTCTTTTTAAGTACCGAAATAACTGCATTGTGTTTCCTTCTACTTTCCGAAGCAGGGAACAGATCATCCAGCCGATGGGGGTCACGTCCGACGGTAGATTAGAAGCTCTGGATGAGGCCGCGCAGAAGATGCTGCAACAACAAGAGTCATCGGACTTGGAGTCCGACTCAGACTAAAGAATTCTCCAGAAGAGGTCAAATCCAGAATCTGAGCCAAGCACAAGCCGAGACCGGAGAGAGCGAGAGAGAGCGTACAACAAACTCTTATCCAGACACTGCACATATAAGGAAAAATAATCTAGACTACTGTAGATGTATTTGAGAGACCTCGGCTATAGAGCAGTCAACAGGACACCAGTAGCATTAAAGGCTCGTTTAGGGGACAACCCCAAGAAACAGAGACTGAAAGGTTTTACATGCCGAGACCTAGCATTGAATATTATCTTCACTGCTTCGTAGAAATGTCTCTTCATAGAAGGCCTTCTCAATCAGTAATGGAGGAAGGCAATTACCGCACACGTGTTAGCAGTTTGATCTTAGATATGAAGGACAGAGAGGTCACTCGAAAAGAACACTTGGTACAGAAGACTCGACCTTTGATCTAGCGCTACTTGACTCGGTCGTTCCAACTTTATGTTCGTTGGCAGGCGATACGGGTCCAGCTCATCAAGATCTTCCTTTTCGACAAATTTTTAGATTGTTTTTCTTCTTCTTCTTCATGTTTCGGAGAAGCCGTTGCGTTGAATTTTGGGAGTTGTATAGAACGATGCCCTGATAGAGGGAGTGTACCGTTTCCTTGCTGTAATCGTGCATTCCGGTGAAACTTGTTAGACAGCCTGCTTCAAAAAGAAAAATAAATAATAAACCAGAAAAAAATTATAGCCTCAGACGGTGATTCTGGCACAAAAACCAAATAGTTCTTGGCGTAAAACATAGCTACGGGTTTATAATTCAGTAACCTTCAATATCAATTGAATAACACGTGGATGCTTGGAGGGTATGACAGAATTCCAATCATAGCGCACATAGATACAAATAAGCCAACGTAGCACAAGGCTGTTCAGACATATCGTGGGTATAGCATGGTTTATGGCCTCCCTCACCCTGAGATCTGATCCTCAGCTAACACTTGATTGGATGAAGGTTGACAGTCATTGGCTTATAACTGGATGTAGACTGACTGTCGGACACACTGGACCTGGTGGTTGCCGGACCGTGCCCCCCATCTCCCAAGTGTAGCGTGTGGTTGCACTCTTGTAGTTTACCGTCCACTAGCCTTAAAGGGCCAGAGTCTATTTAATTTATCAATCGCGCACTATTTAGAATCAGCGTATTTAGAACCATTAGACGGGTTCCAGGTCACCCCTAGGCGGTGCATGTGATTTGACCTCTGTGTTTCCTTCTTGCACCAATGTACAATGTACTGGTTAACAGCTTTTAAGAATTAACCTAATGTTTACTGCAAGCCAATAAGAATGAAATGGTAATTCAAGCAGTGGCCACAAGAGGGCAACATGCAGCTCATTTCCCCATCACTTGGATAAGCAGCCAGTCCCTGGAGCAGCGCACGACCGTAAGGGGTTAATTTAGTAATGTGTTCTGAGAACAGGGAAGAGATCTTATCAGATGAATAGAACCAGTTCCTAAAGGCGTTCGTTCCCTGTCAGCATTTTACAAACCTAATAAAACATTGCAAAACCACCAAACTATCCAAAATGACCCATCGAGACCATTTTAAAAGCAAACAATACATTGTTACTTGTATTTTTAAACAAGCTTTAAATATATAACATGTGCCTTAGTCATACCTCCTTCTTTGGAACACAAATCCCTGATGCCCCCTCTTTTCTAGGAGGTCAGAATGTTTGCTGGGTATGAGGGTATCGCAGGGTTCTACAGTCCTAAAAGCCCCAATAATGTGCAAACTGGTAATGAGGACTTATTTAGTGAGAAGACATATATAATATGACCCCAGTGACACCCCAGACTGATTAACTTGAAAGGTACTTTAGGTATTCACAACTTGCCGAACCTGGTGGAGTCTCTCTGTGCGGCCCGGTGATATTAGAAGAAAGTCCAGAACATCTGTTTCAATCAACTCATGATCATCTTCCTCTTTGTCTTGTTGAGTTTGACCAATGTGCAAACCCAGATTCATAGTCAATGGATCAATGATGAAAGCTTCCTAAAGTAGCTATCCCAAACCTTGCATCATCGTCGCATATCTCAAGGGCTTCTGGTAGCCAAAAACTCAGTAGCTTTTGAGTTGGTAACGTATGCATAAATAGACATTTTTTCCATTACTTTTTTGTAGTCGGCACCAAAATCGTTAATGGATCTGTGATTAAACATGACGCCCCAGCTAAACATCACAGGTTTACGAGATGCAACCCAAAAGTTGTAACACAAGTCATCCACCAGACCATTAGCTGCAAAGGTCCAAGTACAAAATCTCTACAACACCTGCTTATTCTCGCTTTCCATCCATGGTGCTTCATGAGTAGGGTCCCGAACACCTGTCCCTAATTGAGATAATCTCTACCCTAAGCGCCTGTTTAGTGGGTGATGAGCCTTGTAATTACCATCAACTTTCAGAAGGGTTAGAGGTCAACAGGTTTTTTGCGAAAAGCTTGAGCAAGGGCCGCGTGGACGGATGATGAATTCACATTGTATTCATGTCTGCTCTACACAATAGGAACTGGTGTTATAGGCGATTAGGTTTCCTTCCCGGTTTGACTTAACTGAGAATTGTATCAACAATATAGAATTATGCAGCTACTGAAATATTCTAGAATTTGTATAATTTTACAAAAATATTCCTCTATTCTGAGCCAAATAATAGACAAATAGGTGAGTTAATTTCTGGCACAAACTTCTAATTCATGTCAAGGAGTTCTTGAATAAGAAGCTTTTTGGTGGCTGGACCTACATAAGTCGATAAAATGGGTCAACTCGTTACAACTGACTGTTTCACGAGTAAACCGAATTTTTATCCGGAAAAAATTGTGGGTTTTGGCACATCATCCATACATTTCCTGGTTAACACTGAGCTAGAAGTTCACAGCCTGCCCAGGAACCCGCTTAAAACGTCCGTAGTTGGTTGGATTCGGATTGCGTCCGCCCTCTTGGGTCTGCAGCACCGTAGATCTTCCTTGGGGCCAGATTTATGAGCAAATTCTTGTTGGGTGCTATGAAACCTTTCTCAGGCCCTCCACCTGACCCTGCATTCTGCCCCCTACCCATCATTTTTTTTTAAGGGTTCTAGGCGTCAATGTATGGAATTCATACTGAGAACACCAGGTGACCGTACCACTTCTATCAATGGTCGAGGAAACGACAACACAGCCTCGGAGTCCTTGTTACATTGTATTATTACACATCTTCCTGGCACCAAAGTAATAATTTCAAGAAAAACTGATAATGATGACGATTTATTGTCCCCTGAGGGCATATGAGACAACATTAAAGTACCTATTACATGGATGAATATTTTTCAACACAAACACAAGCTGAAACCTATCCAATAGATTCTTCTTATACAGCTACATCTGCATTAAACACCACTTGACATCCAAGCCGTTAGGGCATAACTGGGGAAACGTGTTACACAGATCGTAAAAAAAAAAAACACCCACTTGACGTGATTTGAGGAATGATTTCAGAATGATAAGGATTCTCTAACCATCCCATTCCTTTTATGATAAGACCACTGTTTCAAACTTTGTTCCAGAATCACTTTCATCCATAACCCCCAAAGCATTTCATTAGTTAGTTATTGGGTAATGGGCTTATAGAATAGTAACATTTCAATTTGGGGTTGGTAACTTAATTTGGTGGACTTTTTTCCATGTAAGGTCCACAACAGTAGTAGTCAACCCCGGTATCTTGTCGTCTTTGTTAATAGTTGAGGGGAGCATCACAGGAATGTATATGGGGCACAGATCCTACTCCGCACCCCTATACTCGACTACAAGAGATCTGACCTGATGTCCAATGGTAAGGTGTGCAGGAGAGAACAACCAGAAGACTCCATTCCCTCTAGATTGTAAGCTCTTGTGAGCCAGGCCCTACTGTATCGGTTCGTCTCGGGCTGTCGGTTCCAGTTTTGTCAGACCCTTTGAATGTAAGAGGGGCTGCGGAACTTGTCAGAGCCATACAAATAAAAGCTAATAATGATTATATTGTGCCCCAAATAATTCTCACACATCTAACCTCCAAGGTATCAACTTAATTAGGGGGCTTTTTAAAAGTAGCCTGATAAGGAAAATCAATATAGCCATATTGGTCCAAGAGAAGATGGAGTAGAAGGCAATACCTTTTATTGGACCGACATAAAAAGTAGAGTCACGTACACTCCGACGTCTCTACTTTGGATGGAAATACATGGTAGCCTGGTAACCCAAAGGATGGGTAAAGAGACTTCATATAAGATAAACTCCACACTTACTTTCTTGCAACACATGGCTCTCCAGGTCGGAAGGGGCAATAGGGTGCATTTTAAACACGGGTAAGCCACATGCACAGTTCTGTATTGAATACCGGTGTGTTGCGTTGGGGGTTAATCATTTTTTACTCAAGAAATTTCTTTGATTTTTTTTTTCTCTTTGAAATAACAACCCGATCTTTTTCTTTGAAATATTCTTTTTTTCTGATCACTTCTAAGCATTTTTACTGTTTTTTTAAAAAAAAAATCAACAACATTGATGTAAAAGATGAGCCCAGGGTTCATTTATCTTTTTTCACTACAGCCCTGGAGGTTTTATTTTATTTTTTTTTATATGTAACTCTACAAATGCCAGAGGGGTAGAAAAACATATTTTTCTAGCTCTACGCTGGCATCCGGAAGGTTAAAGGAGCAGTAACATAATTTCTCCTTGCACACAACTGAATACGCTGTGATCTGTATCAAAGAACGGTGGAATGCTGACGATCCTCTTCTGATTAATATCACAGTGACATTTAAATTAGTCGTATGAGAAATGTTTCTCTCCTGTCTTAAGGCAGTAGCGTCTTCAGAGGAACACAAAACATCTAAAGCTAAATGTCGACTTTCGGATTTAGCCGTTCCTGGCGGGGTGGAATTGTAAACCCATGTAGATGTTTCTCCAACTTTGTTGCCATAACATCAAAAAAGTAATAATTTCCTAAAAATATTTTTGTTGTGTTTGGGTATTTCAAATATTTAGGGAAAACAGTTCTCTACTCGGTATATTGAAGGATTCGTTGACATTTTTGAAGGGTTAGAGTTAAAGCCTCCATAATAGGAATGCCGTTGACCTTTGGCTAGAACCACCAAGGTTGCGACCTTCAAAAAGTTGTTATTTTGGTTGACCCCAGATATATATGACAAGGGATCAAGGGATGGATTTTTTTTTTTGCTATGTATTGTTTTTTTTAGCATATGACTTGCCTATTTTAAGCATAGAGGGTGAGATGTATTGGCCCCGAGGTTGGTTATAAGTACATCAACAACCTCCCCTGGTGATTTGACTTCTTTCTACAAGATGTTATCGAACACTCTAATATTGCTTTCACATCACAGGGACAGACAGGTAGAAGAGTCTTGCTCCCGGTGCTAATATTATAAATGATAGTAATAGCCGAGGAATGTTCAGAATGCTCACAGGTCTGAGCTTGCTTCTTTTGTGACGGGACATGTTTAAGACACACATACCGATACTCATCACTCAAGCACAGGCGGAACCTTGAGATTGGAAGGTCAACCATCGCACATTGGGAGAGGTATGAATAGTATTCAGACGTGTGATCCATTGAAGTGACTCTTAATACCTAATATGACTATCCTAGTTTTTCTCTGAGAAGACACTGCTCCACAGGACGAGTTCTGCAGTAACAAGCTTTATCTAGTAATTTTTGTTGAGGTCCCAAGCTACTATTGCCCGGCATGCTGCCATCTTCTCTGAATAGTCTTAAAAAGATACCAGTTGGACAATGAAAAAAAGAAGAGGTCAGGTGTTCCTAGAACTCAGCTAGAAGTTCACGATTTATGGTACCCTTGTATGCACGGAACATGAAGCGAGGAACTGGAACTAGGAAGTTGGCTCCATAAATCAGTCCTTCATGGTGACTGCTGGGAAATGACCTCTAACATCTCCAGTGTTCTCTCTTGGAATTTGTTAGGACAGAATGAGGTGGCGATGTTACCGGTGGGGTTTGTCAGGACAAAACATCAATCTTTTTCCACATTAGTGGTTGGTGATGTGATACGACACCACTTTCTGTCCAGGTGATGCCTTAGTCCTGAACTCATGTGTGATGGGACGTTGGTTGGTGACATGGCCAGTTGGATAGAATCCCAGCAGATGGAACACGTCTAGTAAGGGATCTGCATAAACTTATTTCTGTTATCACAAACTGAAAGTATTCAAATTTCGCTCGACCCACACCCTTTTTTTTTTTTAGATATGTCTTACCATTTTTTTTTTACAGCTGATCTGAAACTACATAATCAATTTAACCATTAACCTTAATTTAGATTTCTGGACAATATGAGAATTGCCATATAGCATTAAACTTTTTAAATGTTTGGGAGAACATTCCATGTGTCTACCGCTTCCTCTGAAAGTATCGTTAATTACTATTTACCTGTATGATGCATTAGATTTTTGTTTAAAAGGTGGGTTCCACCTGTTTTAGGGCCCGAGAACAGGTTATCAAAGAGAAATTCTGTATTGTGCCCGTTCAAAAGCTGACGAGTGATCAAACATCTGGAGTGAAATAAAAAAAACAGCGAGGACTTAAGAGAGACACGACGTAAACTAGGCAAACAGAGAGTGAATGTGGTGTTCTGGAGACTGAGTAGAGTAAAATCCTGGAACATCTTGAAGTTCTGTCCCTTTGTTAACCAAGACTCAATGTTTCATCAGATGCCTTCAAAGAATGATCCCATTTATAAAATTCATGTTCTTATAGAAGACCTAAAAAATGACATTGACTTCTGAAACTCAGTACAAGGGCTCTCAGAGGGACGCCAAGGAATATGCCACCGATGGAGAAACTCTGAACTAGAAGAGGTAAACCCCAGCTACTTCTGGTCTAGAATTCCACCCCTGTGTGGATTCTGAGCTGAGAACCTTGCGTGAATTCATGTTATGTCAGGGATTCTTCTGCCAATTGACCGATAAGTAAAAATTGTCCATGGTGCTTTTGATCATGCCAACGTCTACTGGTGGCTTTGGACGCGTGGATCTTCGAATGCCTCACCCTACCTCTCTAACCATTCCTGTTTGAAGCATTTTATATAAGCTGTGGGCACCTGCGAGCTATCATGGGATCTAAGATGAATGAGGCTTCAGGAGGCAAAGTCCTCATAAGTATAGTCTCATTAGAAATGTAGATCCTTTTGACTCCTCTCCCCCAGCGTATCTCATCCCTCTGGGTACAACCTTACAGATTGAGAATATATTTCTTCCAAGTCTCGGCAGGTTTCTGTATTACTGGTATTTCTGCACCAAATTGGTGGAATGTCATGCTCTAGAGACAGGTACCTTCTCGACGACGCGTAACTATTGCCAGAATTTCCAGAGAGCGATATATTTGAGATAGTAATAAAATGACGTCATAAAAAAAGTTATTACTTCAAACCGGCGACAACCGCGAAAAATGAAATATTGACATCGGCAGCACATACCCCCTGTGTGCGTAAACCTTCTAAAAGTAATATTATTTTTTTTCTAGCTAAATTTAAAGGACTTTTTGAGTCTTTTTATTACATTAATCTTTTTTAATGGGGGAAAAAAAACTGTTATCTTGGCTTCTCCGGATCCTGCAGGTGGTTCTAGAAACGAAGACGTCTCTGGGAACGGATCTATTCCAGATCTTATTCACGCCACTTTTGGTCCAAACTAGAAGGTTGTCCGAAGCCCACCACCAGAACCTGCCAAGGGGTCTCGCGGGCGGAAGTGGCTTTTTTTTTTTTTTGTTGGAGTAAATGGAGCAGCAACACCAAAAAATTGTTGGCTTTTTGCAAACTTTTGTCTTTAAAACCCCGGCATCAAGGAGTTAAAATGAAAAGCGGGAGCGGGGATGGGATACCGCCTGCCCGGTTGCCTTTGTGTGTGTCTGTGTGTCACCGTGTTTGCCTATGGCTGGATTTGCATGTCAATGTGCATGCGTGCTCCTTTGTCTTTGCTTTATGTTGTGTGTGTGTGTTTACGTGTGTGCCGTCGGCTCGGCCCGCGCTCTCTAACCAGACGCATTCCCGGCTGCTTCAAACACCCTGCTTTACATATATTGCTACAATAGCACGTTACGCCTAAGGCGCTAAAACAATACGGGGTCCGGTTCATGACTCGTATATCAAGCTTGTATATAAACACAAAAGAAAATATACATTCCTCCTTCGAGCACGCCACAGCCTGCAAGCCTCAACAGGCCAATGTATAAGAGAAGGACAGGCCAGTGCCATTAATCTCTAGATTTCACATTTTTATACCATTTTTTTATTTATTTTTTTTACTTACAAATTTATACTTTACTTCAGGTGTAATATGTCCAGTTCTGTTGCCGGTGAATAGAGCACCTATTGGCTGTCAACCATGTGTCCAAAGTCGTTTCGTGTTGGCAGTATGGGGTATATTCATAACATAAATGAAACTTTGACCCTGTCCATCAGCCGTTGGGGTCATTCAATGGGAATGGGCTTTGTTGAAGGTCCTGTGTGGAAGCTACCAACTGTCCTGGAGAGTTCTCTTGCTCCTTTTTGGCCTAGAGGTTGTCAGCTCCTCTGCCGGGTAGTTGGGGGCAGATCTCCTCCCTGACGCACCACAGGTTGAGGAGATCATAGATAGATCTCCCTTGTAAGCGGCCCATATACATGGCGGAGCTCTGTGCTTGGCCACCATATCTTGGCACTCAACACAGACGATGGCGGTGGACTGGGGCGCTGTCCTGGATCAGACCAAGTGGCATAGCCCACCATGATAAGTCTCTGCTCTTTAGTCTTTTTTTTAAGATGCTTTAATTTAGTAGGGTTAATGGAGGACTAAGCTGAAACCCAAAATATTAAGCAATGAAGAGCTATTTCCATGATTCAGCTCTCGCACGCATGATCTATTTTTACACCTGAATGAATAATTCTGAGTCATTTACCTTATTATTTGTATTTTGGGCCTGACTGCACCCCACAGTGCATTTAATGCTTGGGGTGTCCCTTTAAGGGAACTATTTTAACTTTTAGTATAAGTAAAGTTGTCTTTATTGTCAATAGAAACATTTAGTGCAGACTTAGGGCACTTTGGGCATCGTCGAGAACTCCTCCCTCTTTGCCGAACTCAGCGCCAATTGTTCCAGCGATCTTAATTTATTTATTTTACTCGGGGGCGGGTTCTCGGTGGTCAGCACAAAGCGGAAATACTCCAAGTAAATGGCAATGTAATAGATTAAAGTGTAAGTGCCCTGATATCCATGCCTTTTCTGGGGTATAAAACACAATAAGTGGTATTATCTGCGGGTCCATAAAACCAGATGGGCAGATAAAAAATACAGTTTGCTGTTCCAAAAAATTACATTGTATCCTCACTCCACCTAATTTTTTTCTACCACCCTCCCTTCCTCCTCTGTCTCGCCTTATCCCATGCATGCTTAGGTTCCCTCTATTAGCTATTAGCCTCTACCAACTCTGCTGGAAGGCTGTTTCATTTACCTACTACGCTCTCAGTAAAGGAAAACTTTAGTTTGAGATTATTGAAGGTATTTGGAGAAACATGAATGCATTCAATTTGTACATTATCGGGGCTTTTAGGGCTGTAGAACCCTTTGATGCCCTCATACCCAGCAAACATTCTGAGCTGCTAGAAAAGAGGGGCATCAGAGGAGGAAAGAGGGACATCAGAGGAGGAAAGAGACACAGGGGAGGAAAGAGGGACATCAGAGAAGGAGGAAAGAGGGGCACCAGGGGAGGAAAGAGGGCATCAGAGGAGGAAAAAGAGACACAGGGGAGGAAAGAGGGGCATCAGGGGAGGAAATAGGGAAACTGAGGTTAGTAGGCATGTTGGTATGTGACCCGGACTTCACAACTAGTTAAAAAGTAACTAGGGAAGCAAAGAAATGCAGAAAGGGGGACTGTCTGGGTGATAATCCCATATCAATCACCTATAGTTCTGCTGCTAGTTCCATAATAAAGCGGCGGGGGGTCCCTTTCCTTTTTCAACCCCCCCCTCCTCTCGTCGATCCCCAACCGATCCTCTCCCCTCCCTCCAGTAAAAATATCACAGCAATGCAAATGAGTATTGGACAAAATACCCCACAAACGCTAATCCAATTCAACAAAATAAAATACTGGACAAAATATATATATTTATTTACAGATTTTTAATAGAAAAATAGCTTTATGGAAAAATTCCAGCCTATAAAATCCGAGAAAATGAAATATCTACAAATAAATTATTTTTTACAGTTCTGTTTTTTTGTTTTTTTTTAGTGAATACGTAGCTGCGTTTCGACCCTGCGTCTGGTTTTTGTTTAAGGTGCGTTCCCATCATGCACTTGATGACTGAGTGACTCTCCTTCCCGAGGAGTTGCTCCGTGGTATCTAACCGGACATTGGGCACTTCCTATCACGATTGCGCAATAGAAGGTTAAGGCACCAGTCCGTCCGTCCAAAAGACGGATTTCTCCTCAACGTTAGGCTGCTGTGGCCTCTTAAAATTATGTCCACATTTTTTTTTTTGGAAATAAAATTTGTCATTTTGATTTATCCTCTCCATTCCTTGTTATTTTCAGTCTTTTTTCCCCTGAATGTTCCCGTTAAAAGCCCAGGTAAAAATGATTTTTTATCAGCAAAATTAACAACAATAATAATAATAATAATAATAAAAAAAACCAGTTTTAAATGTAAGACTACATAGATAATTCAATACCAAATCGTGTTTAACCCCTTAAGGACAATGCATTCTGAGCCCGTACATGTACGGCCATTGTCATGAAGGGGTTAAAATATTGGCCTATTGAAATAACTAGTAGTTGGAGGTAGATATACATTTCATTCCGTATGTACACGTGTTGGGGTGATAGATACATAGCATCCGGAGGCAGATCGGCCCCAGACGGCTCATCTAGGCTGCTTTAAAGACCCGAATCTTAGATCAGTCTCATCTTAGAAGGTAATTCTTGTGGTGATCCCACTCCACCATCGTCCACATTAATACAAAACATTGCCCATTATTAGCATTATTGCCAAAAAAAAAAAAATGAAAACAAAATAATTAAAAATAATATATATACACATCTTATATTTTCATACATGAAGATCCTTCCTAGATTTCAAAATTGATTAAATTTTGGGCAGTTTTCTTAGGTGATATGCATTAAAAAATGCAAAAAAAATAAACAATTTAAAGGGACACTTTCCTTTTTTAAATTGGCCTATAAAGCATAAACCATTACTAAAAAAATATTTTAAGAATATAGTTATGAGTTTGCACATTTTTTTGTATTCAGAAACTGACTTTTAGACTTATTTGGCATCTGCTCATCATTTTTCTTGCATTGTATCCGAGCCCATAGCTGATTAACGACCTCTCTGACAGATCAGATGAACCGTAAACTAGGATTTTAATGTGTTTTGAAGTAGACTGGGTCATGTGATCGGCGAACAATAAAATAAAAAATAAAAAAAAAAGGTATTTACAAAAGAAACCAAAAAGTGCATTAAACGCCTCTACCTTTACACACGCGGTATTCAAATCCGATCTAAAAACTTTTTGTTATAAAAGTATCCTTTTAAAGAACCAAAAAAAAAAAAAAAAAAAAAAAAGAAGTCGGTTAACTCCGTACCGTACCCAATATACCTAAAAAAACAAACCCAAGTTCTAAAACAAGACAAATATTATTGTAACCATCAATACTTCCCAGATCTTTCATTCATTGTTTCGTGTTTGGTTAGTAAGCCGTGGCTCTGTTTGCATTTGGATCCATTAGTTGACTTATTCTGAGTTATACTCGGTGTCACTCGTTGCCCGCAGAGCATTGGGGTTTTTTGACTTAAAAAAAAAAAAAAAAAAGGATTTCGGAAAACAAAAGATGTGGTTCTATAAAATAAAAAAAAATAATAAAAAAAAAGTCTTAAGGCATGGATTTGTGACTTCTCTGGGCTTTCTTTATCTCTGCACAGTTCTTAGTGAATTGTCCGTGTAACCCCTGACCTTTCAGGCATTTGTAACCAAAAAAAAATGCATAAAATACTGATTTAACCAAAATATATTAGTCCCGCCTACGGTAGATGGCAGTGTGAAATGACAGCATCTATATACAACATTTCACATAAATATATGTCTGTATATATTATATTCTATTTTATAGTCAAAGTGACTTCGTTGCCATCCTGGCAGAAGGCGTATTCTCTCTGTAGATGCTTGTCCGTGTATCTGCTGCAGCTTGTGGTCATTCATTTCATCGGTGATGTGACGTCTTTAATGATGGAGCCTGTGAATTAAAAAAAAATTATATTTTTTAGGAAGAGGACTCCATAAAACGTAACCATAAGTATTCAAAACAGACTGGAGATGGTCCATGGGTGTTCCTCAACTTCTTGGGCAAGAGTCTGGGTGAGCTCGTTGGGCACCTGGGACCATGATGTGGACAAAACCCACTGGCAGCCCTACCACGGACCTACTTTGTTGTAGAAACACCAATTTAGACTATTTTTGTCTCAAACAATGCACGCTCTGGAGTTGAGGCCACATTTAGGTGATTAAGGTCTATTTTTGGGGAAGAAGCCTCATGGCTAGTGGTGGGTTTTCTGCCCGCTTTCTAAAGAGATGGAGCTACCAACGTCCTAGGGTTCAATAAAACCTGACACATCTTCTCTTAATGGCCACAAACTGTTGTTGATTTCTGGAAATATACTTTATAATATTGAAAATTTGCTACAAAAATGTTGAAATATATTGTATTTAAAGATATGCAGTGATAAAAAAAAAACACGGTGAGAACAAGTTCTGCGCTAAAATCCTACTCAAGACAGATGGATGAAGAGCTTTCATTTAAATTCTCTAAAATATGTAATATTGACACAGGGGGGTCTTAGAAAACACAGAGACGGCTAAAACAAATACGAGAGAGGGTTCCAGTGATGTCAGGAGATAAGCCTAACAAATCACAAATGCATCTTAAAAAAGGAGACTCTGAATTGGTCTCCATTAAAAGACGATTTCAGCAAACACAGACAAGGAGAGGGAATTTCAGCAAACACTGAGAACCTCAATACCAAGAGTAAACTTTCTCTTTCTACCAAACAAACCGGCCGTGGGAGGCGCTCGGGTCACTTTATTCACTGAAGTTGGAGTATTGACTTCAGTATTGGAAACTCTCCAGGAGGATATTGATACCATGGAGAAAATCCGTGGAAAGGGCTACTAAATCCTGGTTTAGAGGATACGTATTACCAGGGAAGCTTAGAGAATCTATAAGGAGAAGAAATCTAAGAAGCTTAAAGAATCTTTAATATGAAGAATAATAGACGTATTATTTATAGCTTGGGGGATAGAGAAGGTAAGAGGGAGAAAACATTCGAAAACACAAAGAAGGGAAAATAAAACGCAGGAGGGACGACTAATTGATAGGATGAGAAAAGCTAGGACAATAAGTAATTCTCCACTGCTAGAAGGTCAGAGGCTTCGATGTAATGTGATTAGGCATTCTTTCAGTGGATGGGTGGTGGATCCATGGACGAGTGTTCCAGGAGAAGTGGTATAGGTTGATGGAAAGAGAGAACTTATATGCTGAACATAAGACAATGCTGAGGACCAAATAAGATCTGAGGTTTTTGAGCAGGTAGGACAATGGAACTTCTGGACAACTGAAAAAGTTCTTATTTCTAGGTCTAATCTGTAACTCAATATATCCTGCTCCCCAATATACTCCCATGCCTCTCAAATGATCAAATGGCCAACGTGGGGGTGACGCGGGAGGCCCCCTTTGGCCTTTTATGTGTGATGTGATAAATAGATATGTTAATGGAATAAAGTATGAGGCTGCTAAACAGCAAAGTGAAAGAAGGGGGAGACTGGACAGAACAAGAGACAGAGAAGGACATTAAGAAAAGGTAACTTTTAGAGAAAGGCCACTGGAGCCTGGAATCTGCTTCTAGTAGACATGATGGACAGATAAGGATTTAAGGAGTAGGACACTTATCACAGCCTGTGATGGCATTCTTAGAGGGAATGGCCAAATATTGGCCACTTGGTTATCATCTGATACTAGGATTTGTTTCCATAACTATCCGGTTTAGAATTCAACAAAGATTAGACGAGGGACACAGACAGGTCTTTTGATGGAGCTCAATTAAAATGAACACACATCTGGCTGCGTCTCTTCTACAAGGACCCTAGTGGTGGACATCAAGGTCTTCTTTTACTTGGCTAGAAGATGATGGGTGGAAACTGTTGAGTTACAACCACAAATCTCTGCCAACTGTATATACTTTTCAATGTATCAAAGTTTGTACAAGCAGTAAAATGTATCACAACAAGTCCGGGACTGTCCATATGGTCTAAAGGAGCATCTGCCTAGAGGGCAACACAATAATTGTTTGGCAAGGGAGCCAAGGCAGCAAGAAGTATTAACCCATCACAGCAATGAGATGTAGCACACTTTAAAAGGGTTGGAACCCATGCATTATGGTTTTTGGACAATTTGTATGCTTCTTTGAAGGGCTAGACAGCTGAATTAGAGCCACCCTTCACCTCCTTCTTCAGTCTGGTTGGCAGTGATGGGTGTTAGATCACAAACTGAGAAGGAGTTCAACCCATGCCTAACCCAACAGAAAACATACAAGCACAGAAACAGAGTTTGACAGCAGAAAATGATGGTTTGGTCAAGCTAGTCTCCTGTGTGTATTGCTGTAAAGACTCAAACCTTAATGAATCCTTGGTCTTAGATTCAGGAGCCATATGCCTATCCTGTGCATAGTTCAATTCCCTCACTGTATTAAACTCTACCACTTCTACTGGCTGTTCCACTTATCTACCTCCCTCTCAGTAAAGTGAAACGTCCTTATTACATCTAAGCAAACAATTATAACAAATGTTAAAACTTGTCATAACCTCTGCCACTAATCTACAGACGGTATGATTGGGGTACAATAGACATGGATACATCAGGAAAGGAGATCTCTGGCTTGAAGAGCTTACAGTCTAAGTACTCACACATAGTTTCCCCCTGTGCAACAAGGGCTACCCATTGCTAAGGTAAAGGGTTAAATGGTTGGAGCACTAACCTTGATGCCCCGCTATCCCCAGCCATGTAGCCTTAGGAAGAAGTCCGGATCAGAAACGCTGCTGTCCTCCCTAGAGCATTCTTCAGAAGTGCAGGATGAGCAGGACCTAGGTGACAAAGGCATGGACCCAGAATCACCAGAACAGCTGCTCCCACACGGGGAAAGTCCATCAGAGGTAGGTCCTCCTCCTTGACCATCTCCAGCTGGTCCTCCTCCCTGTCTCTCCATCAGCAGAGCCTGCAGAGCCCTGATATACTCAACAGCTGAGCGCAGGGTCTCCACCTTGCTCATCTTCTTGTTGGGACCCTGAGCCTGGGGCACATGCTGCCTGAGCTTGGCAAAACCCATGTTGACCAGTTTCACCCTGTTCCTCTCCCTCTCATTGCGCCTTTCAGAGGTAGAGGACAAAACCCCATTGTTAACAATTTTCTGACACCTTAATCTCTGGGGGGACCCTGTGGCAGCTGTCCCTTTGCGGTGTCCTCTAGGCAGATGCTTTTGGGGGCTTGTGTGATGCCCATCCTGCTCTTCTGAGAGGTCCATGCTGGAGATAGAGCTTCAGGCAATTGTAACAGGTGCTCTCCTTAGCTACCCAGTGAGTTCTCAGTTGGAATGATGGGGTTTATTGGTTGTAGCTCCTGGTTTAATCTGACCTTCCCTCTCCTCCCTTTGCTGAGCTGTATCCCGGAATGAGGCAGGATCTTTATAAAAGAGGTAACTCCCCTCTGTCAACTGGTCATGACATGCCTTTTTTATTCTCATTGTGTACTTCCTTAAGCAGCATGTTACACATATCACTTTCTCCTCCAGATAACCAAACCCCCCCCCCAACCACCACCACCTTCTCTCCCTCCCTCCCACTAGGACTACCAGCTCTTCTTTCACAAGGAAACACTTTACCTTGGTAGATGATGCCACAGATTTCTGAAGAAATCTAGATAATCTGTATATCACGCACATACACTAGATGGCTGTGAATGTGAACAGTTTATCTGGGAAATTATACAAAACTTTCCATATATGCCAAACAAAAAGATTGTTACAAATAGCCACATAATCAGAGAAAGAATCTAGAAAATATATTTTATTAGTATTTTCTTTTAAAATGTATTTAGTTCATTGAAAAATATCTAACCCGAGTTTTGTAAACGCAAACCTTTTTGCTTATGTTTACAATATATATATTTATATTTCTATTAGCTTTGCAGTTTCTTTTATATAAAAAAATAATAATTTTCTTAGGGTCTCAATTCTAAACTTTTTTTTTTTAAGGATTGCAGTTACATAGATGTATATTGTATCTCTACAGAGATCTGTTTGTAATAGCTCAGGTGATTAATTACTTAAAGTATGCAAATACTTAAGGTTTCATGTTAACAAAAGCAAGTATGTGCAATTTTTACATAATCTGATGTTTTTTTAAATAGAACTGAGGTTAGTCATGTAGAGGGGACTCGGATGTACACTGTATCTCTACAGAGATCTGTTTGTAATAGCTCAAGTGATTATTTTACGCAAACAGATACAATTTCACGTTAACAAAAATAAGTATGTGCATTTGTACACAATCTAACATTTTTTAGTGAATTGAAAACTCTTAGGAGGTTAACTGACTCATAAAAATCCCTCTAAACTTCAATGTACTCCTATATTTTCAAAACCAATATAAATGTCCAATGGGAATCTCTATGAAACTGAATTAACCAATGCAGTGTCAGAGTTTGAGTCCACCCCTGGGTTAAATTAAAACTGGAGACCATTAATAAAAATGCAATCAATGCACCTCATTATGTTCAACTGTATTAAAAGTAGATTAGTTGGGTGGGTTAGTACACCTCATCATTTCTATTCACTAAGGGGTCTGTTTTGCAAGGCAGGGTGTTTTGCTCCTGAATTAGATTGCTAGACCTCAGGGCGAATCAATCACTTGTCTGAATCGGGCGAAAAGAGAGAGAGATATGCACGCTCAAAAAGAAGTGAAAAAAAAAATCGTCATTCCTGACACTTTCACCCCACAGTTGGGGAATCTTCATCGTTGCACAAAATTATGATCTAATATTATTTTCATGCAATACAGCATTGGGTTTTTGTGCAAACATAGCAGACAGTTTATAGTTTATGGGGTCATCCAGGATTCAATGCCAATGTCGGTGTTGGGGCAGAAGCCACCCTACGAGTGATACGCGAGGGCCGATCCCGTGCTTATCTGTTTAAATACATACGTATGTAAACGCGTAGCAGGCTTACTTCATTGAGCTGGTGGTAGATAAGTGGAACAGCCTCCCGACAGTAGTGGTAGAAGCTAATACAGTGAGGGAATTTGAACATGGATGGGGTGGGGATATGGCTCCTTACGAGACCAAAGACTTACCAAAAGATGGGCAGACTAGATGGGTTTGTATGTTTTTTTTATTTCTAAAACACTGATTGGAATGTGTTTTTAGAGGTGCAGACAGAACCCCTAGGTGCTGATTTGAAGTCGAATCCTATTTTCTCCCCAGTAAGAGCCGGATGCCAGCATACATGTGGTATTAGACCAACTCACACTTCTTCTGCGGAGGGGTCTATATAACAGTTTAAATTTAGAATTTAAACAAAATTGTGCCTTGGGAGGTCTTTTTAAACCCGTGAAGTGGGCCTATCACTTTGATGATGATGATTCTTCTTCGCTATTAAGTTTTTCCTCTGAATTTTATGACCCTTCTTAAGTTGTGAAATGTTATGTTGTAGAATGCAGAGTATTTGGTAGTAGTAGATGGTAGTATTTTTCTACCACCATCACACCCCAAGTACACACAATCCTCATCTCCAGCCTTTAGCTACCTCTATCTCCCGGACTACCCTGATGTATCTCTATATATTCATTTATATTGACCACCTCAACCTGTTGCACCCCTCCTGTACTTTGTTGGGTGCTGCTATGTTATATTGGACTGGAAGTACATTCTCCATACCAGAATATCGGTGGTCTTTTCCATCTGGATAAATGTCATGGAATTGGACATATTGAATCCAGGGTCCTCCAGCCTTGAAGGTCTTAACCTATTCCCAGCCTCTTCTTCTCTAGATCTTCGGTTCCCCGTGTAATAAGATATTGACCCCTGTTGTGTGCGGGTGGGTTCTTCTGTAGATGCTGTAGAATTTTCCTGATCTTCGTATATAAATAATAAGCCACCTCAAGCATCTGGCACCATGTGGCAAACTATTGTCTTCTGAATTGGAACGAGGATGTCCATTGTATAGATATCGTCATTCCCTTCTTTCCTTAAATCTCATTAACGAGATCCACGTTTCTTCTGTCTCAGCAATAGCCGGTCATTGATATTAAAAGTCTTTATATCTCTCGGCCACAATGCTTCGCCAGCAGGATTATCATATTTGAAACGAGCTGCTCTGTGTAGAGTGTTAATGACTCAAGTGGGCATTGGAATGATTTATCCAAGATCTTCTTGTTAGATAGGACCCTTGACCCGTGTAATTAGTGTTCGTGTTCCCTTCCCTGCTGGGCCCCTAGGATTCTTGTTGTTAGGAAGGCATTCAGAAGCCAAGTAGCTAACAGCTGCAGACCAGCCTCTCATACAGACCAACGTCCTAATTTTCCGAATGAAGGTGGCCACCGAGCTTTGTTCCCCATGCCAGCACCAGACTGATACATGGTCCTTCCACTGCGTGCTGCTATTTTTTCAAACATGGCTCATTTATCCCATTAAATGGAAGTCTTTTTCTCCAGAAAGAAAACAGAGGAGGTTTCCATTGATGGAGCGTATGGTGGTCACTCCCCTCCCTTCTGTTCGGCGTAAGCACGGATTAAGAAGAATATAAAGAAAAGCATGTGGCTTCTTAAACCTCTGGTATCTAAGCAGCCATTGGGACAGAAGGGATCCTTGAATTCACAAGACCACTCCATCATCTCTACATGAAAACCTCAGCTTCCTTCCCATTACATCAACCAACGTGGTTCTTACCATTTTTTTTTCTCTCTTTTTTTTTTTTAAATAAATATGATTTTAAAATCAGACTCAAAATAGGTAAATCTTCCGAGTTTTATAAAGTTTTTTTTTTTTAAACTCAAAAGACTAGATTTTGAACACTCAGCTTAAGAACTCTTGGAGCATCGATTTATCTTTTTGGTGATCAGGACATAAATTGAAAGATTTCAGATTTTGTAAAATAAAAACGGTTATTTTTTAATTTGCATTTGTTTTTCAAAAAAAAAATGAAAAAAAAAAATCACGCAATAATAGGAACATATAGAACATACAGAATTGGCAGGAAAAAAAATCGTCAAAGCAAGAAGAAAGATTAAAAGTCATACCATTTTTATTTTTTTTTAAAAAGGACTTGGGGGAGAAGGAATTAAAATGGACAAAGTTTATTTTTTTATTTTAAATAAAGTATTTTATAATTACATAACTATCTGTTTAACTTACAAACTAGCCCGTATAATTACTATATGTGTTTCGATAGAGGAGAGGCCCCATGTTTTTCTTGGTTTTCAAACAGAGTAAGGAATTCACGCCCTGGAGAAACAATATATTATGGTCATAATGATCACATTTACCGAGTTTGGAGTAATTAAATGGTAAAAACCACCTGTTAACTCCTATGATACAATCCTCGGGGTGAAAACACAAAGAGAAGCGGGCAGTGAGTATAAGAGAAATATATTTTTTGATATCCTAAGGCAGAAATAGAAATGAAGCACTACATAAAGCTGAAGAAAGGTAAACTGCATGCTGATGTTCAGCATGATACTTATGGAAAACAGTGATGTTCTTTGGGCATCATAGAGAAGTCTTTACCTTAAAGCCCGTGGCTGTCAGCCTGTCAACATACACTATATGGACAAAAGTATTGGGACACGTGACCATTACACCAATAGGGACTTTGATGACATCACATTCTAAATACATAGCCATTAATATGAAGTTGGTCCCTCCTTTGCAGTTATAACAACAAAGGCTTTCCACAAGATTTTGGGGAGTTTCTGTGGGAATTTTTGCCCATTCATCCAGTAGAGCGTTTGTGAGGTCAGGCGCTGATGTTGGACGAGATGCCCGGCTCACAATCGCCGTTCCAGTTCTTCCTCACCAAACTCATCCAACCATGTCTTTTTAGGCCTTGCTTTGTGCGTTGGGGCGCAGTCATGCTGGATTAGAAAAGAACATTCTTCAAACTCTTCCCACAAAGTTGGAAGCAGAGCATTGTCCACAATGTCTTGGTGTGCCGAAAGGGACATAAACTCTCCACGATCTTGTGGAAAGCCTTCCCAGAAGAGTGAAAGCTGTTATAGCTGCAAAGGGGAGGACCAACTACATATTAATGTCTATGTATTCAGAATGTGATGTCATCAAAGTCCCTGTTTGTGTAATGGTCAGGTGTCTATTTAGTGTATATGGTGGAAGGTGGTGCCAGAGAGGCAACTCTAGCCAAGGGTAATAGGGGGCAAAATGGGTTAGAAATGGGTGGACCTAGGTGGGAGTAGACAAAGTTATATTACAATCTACAACACCACCAGGTCACAAAAGCATTGTTGCATTTCCACATATGCCCACAAGGGGCATCTCAAAATTGTAGTAAGCAAACATATCCCAATACTGGATCCTTTTTGTAGTATTTCTAAGTAATAGCATTTGATATGTGTCAGGGTGTTGGAACCTGTATGAAATGATTCATGGAGTGTAATATTTGGAACGTTTTCTTGATCTGCCCCTCATCTACTTGGTTTTTAACATTCCTAACCAAGCAGTAAACCAGTCGAAGAACAGATACCCCAAGTTGTCACCCATCCATATCCTTCCCTTTAATTCCATGTTTTTCTATACATGTACATCCAGCCAAACATGGCCTTGAAGTGTACCCAAGCTCATTATGACTGGCGAATCCCACCGACGAGTCAGCAATAATTTTGTCGGGTTTTTAATTATCATTAAATTTGTGGGAATATTTAATACCGATTTCACCGACCCAAATATATAACCTATGTTGCTGTTTCCAGCTACTGTTGGATATTTAAATTTATATATATTCTCTTAATTAAAAGTTACTAGCACTTTAATGCGTTCATATTGTGTTAATTAACTTAAAAATGATGGCAAGACTCGTACACCATTTCTTTTTTAAAGGGTCTTTGTAGACAGGACCACACTGCTTGGTAATTGGCTAATAAGATCATTAAATGCTGCTTTTTCCTCGGTACATGCACGTAATATTACTGGTGAACACGAATACAAAGATGGAGCTAATTTAATAAGTTCCACTCTCATCTTCCACATAAGAAAGTCCTATTCACCCGAATGCATGCATCTCCAACAATGGGATTCCTAAGGAGGTAACCACACAGATAGCCTGTGTCCCCGAGGTCCTATTGTGCGCGTGACAAGTGCTTTGGACGAAAGCTGTCCATCAGGCCCCTTTCTTCTGCTGACCTCAAAACCTCAGAAGTTATCTATTAAAACCTCAAGACAAGAAGCTTGGAAGTCTCGCTTCAGACAATGGGTCGGAGGTCCGCGTGATACCAAACTCAGGGCGATAAACCAAGAATATTGGAATTTAACAATGCATTGATCACACTACAAATTTTGGATTAAAAATGGGATTTTCCGAATATTTCTTCTGCTCCTCGTAGGGGTTATTTTTGCTAATGAGAATACAGATAAATCCCATATATTATCAAGTCAAATAAAATATGCGGTAAATGGACAGGTAGGTCCACAAAGTAAAAACATACCGCAAGACACTTTATATTTTAAGGATTTTTATTCATATATATATATATATATATATATATATATATATATATTTTTTTTTTTTTTTTTTTTTTACCAGACTGGGTTGTTCAGGCAATGTCCCCAGAAATATTTCTTCATTTTTTGACGATATTAACATGGGCAAAATATTAAGCGCAACACGCACTTTAATACAAAATAAATAAATAAATAAATAAATAAATTATATATTATATAGAGATTTCCCAGTGGAGCTCAAATACAAAAAAACTCAATTGAATTAAATTTAAAATTAAATTCCAGTTAAAAAAAAAAAATCAGTGGTGTCAATAGCGGGGTGAGGCAGATGTGGACCATCACTGGGGATGACCCGCAAACCCGCCGTCCTCTGATGACCTTTTTTTTTTCTCCCCCCCACAGGCTTGGAGCTTGCTTTCCTCCATCAGGGGCACGGTGACGGAATCGGAGGTTTAAGCTCTCTCGGGGAGGCGCAATAGAGAGACGCCGGTGGAACCGATCAGACCCAACAGACCGCGGTGATTTCCGCGCACTGGGATGTAGTCTAGTCTTGTAACTGCACGGTGACCATCCCCAGGCCGCGGGCGCCATTGCGTTGTCTCTCCTTTGATTGGTCCCACCACCTCCTCTCTCGGGAGAAGGTCTATGGGGGTGACACCAACCATTTTTTTCAATTCTATATATTTACGATGTTCTTGAAGGCCTCAGCTCAACAAAGGAAAATTACTAGTAGTAAAAATTAAAAAAAATCTGTACTACGTTGCATTTCCCTGTTGGGATCTCCAGGTCTGTTGGTAGGTATTGTGTCAAAACATGAAAAGCTATTAAATAAATAGTCAAAGTTATTGTCAGTCCGGCTGTTTTAATATTTAATCTACTAAACTGCGCGACACCGTTGTGGCTATAAAACCATCATCAGCTCTGCGTCCAAAACCAACAGGGAAGGGCCGTGTTTTTCTAAGAAACATTAGTCTGGAACAGTCCCTGCATCGTCACAAAGTCCTCTGAAGACAAATGTTTTTACACGGCTGTCCGAGATCACAATGACTTTGTATACAATAAGACAAAAAAAACTATAAAAAATAACCAGGTAAGTTTACTTTGCGCTGTCGTTTAGAATTGTGTAGGTTTAGGTGGACAACCAAAAATGCCAGATCTGTGGTCAGACCTCACCTAGAGTAGTAGGGACGGTTCTGGAGACCCCGTCTCCGGGTGGATTTTGACACATCGGAGAGAGTTCAGAGGAGGACGACTAAATCGGTGAATGGTTTGCAGGATAAAAATTAGGGAAGACTCAAGGGATCTCAATAGGACCGGCTTGGGGGAGAGAAGAGAGACATCTAATTACTTAAAGGGATTTGACAAAGAGCAGGAGGGGAGATTATTTCAAAGGAGGAGATTAGAATCTAAAACTAGAGGGTCACAGGCTTCAATGGAACGAAAGGAAGTTTTACTTTAATAAAAGGGTGGTATATAAGTGGAACAGCCTCCCAGCAGAAGTGGTAGAGGGTAATACAGTGAGGGAATTGAAACGTGCATGGGATAGGCATATGGCTCCTGAATCTAAGACGAGACTGACGACTGATTAAGGACAGTTTTAATGCTGAGTTAGCGGCGGCTGCGTCGCTTCAAAAACAAAACGCACCAGGTTACCCAATTCTGGGCATTGCTCACCATTGCGTAACGGTGGTTGGCTGGCTGGCGCTGTATTAATTTCTATGAACCAACGTGAAGGAGATTAAATAGATCTGCCGTTGAATGATTAAAGTAAGAATATCAGTATATATATAAATATACTTAACACTTGCTGGCAAGGACATCGGCTGGACATGCGGTTGAGATGTAGAATACACCTCTGGGATTGATAGTATAGGAACCCTGTTTGGTTAAAGCATAACCTTTAATATAGTCTCAACTAAAAAGCCCCCAAGCAGGGTAAAAAACAACCCAAGCGCCTAGCGACCGGCTTTGTCAATGCGCCGGGTGTCTAGTTAGTAACTCCGAGCCGGTCGCTATAAGCAATCCCTAGAATGTGATCTTTGGGTTGCGAGGACCCTTGTTAGGTCCCCTAGGGTTCTTCAATTACTCCTTATATAGGGGCTAGAGCCAGCACATATATGGGATTTATTTACCATTGTATGTATTATTCTTTAGTTTGGGTTGTTTTATCTATATAAATTGCATTAAAGACAACTATTTTTTTATTAAAATAAATGCAATTATTGGTAAAAAACACATTGCTGTCATTTTATACGGCTGAACGCTTCACCAATATGCTTTGCTTGCGCATTTCACCTATGCCTAGAGCTATCTATTTCACTAGCAAATGTATAGGTGGAGGACCTAAACGGTCTCTGTGTTGTCGAGACCCCCCCACTATTGTTCTTTGAATGGGCCGGAGCTCCTCCCGTGGAATTTCGCTCTTTATCCTTCTTTTAGAATTCACAGCAGCATCAGGAAGAGATTTCCCCGGGCTTTGGAATTTCACTTTAGCGGCATCAGGGAGGAGATCGGGAACAAAGGACCAGGTTCTGGGGGCCGTAATGCAAATGACGTTACCAATGGCTTTAATTAAAACTTTAGCCAAAACTCCGGAAAAAAGTTACGGGTATAGTAAAGGCTTCGGTATAACGCAGCACTCACATTTACAAAGTATCTGCTGGGTGAAAAAATAAGATAGAATAAAAATAAATAAAATAATAAATAATAATAAATAATTTTTGGGCAAAAAAAATTAAGAAATTCAAATTAAATGACACATCTTGCGGGAAGGGGTATCACATAGGTCCCAGCTGTTTTAATATCTGTCACAAGCCGCCACCTGCTAGAGGGGCATCAGGGGAGGAAAAAGTCCCCAAAAAAGGGACACTTGGAGGTACACTAGTGGTTTAACCCCTTAAGGACAAAGGGTTGTCCTTAAACCCATTAGAAACAACACATCGTGAGCTACGGGCTTTGTCATTAAGGGGTTAAGGGGCGAGAAAGGGAGAATTATGATCCTGGGGGTTAAACTACACAATGCATTAACCCTTTGTGCCAGACAATGGGTTCATTATTATTTATATTAAGCCTACTTTACTGAGCACCGCTGCAATGAAAGGGTTAACACTTCTCGTATGAGGCACACCTTCATTCACAGGTCTGAAATGTATTGAGCCCATCTCAAAGTTAGGCAAAGCTATGCAAATCATGCAAATAAAGCAGCCTTTAAGGATTTGCATGAATAAAAATCTCTATTTAAAATGAATTTTAAACCCCCAGGAACTCGATGCCCTCCCTCCTATACGTCGGTTCAGAGCACGGGGAGCGATGGACGATTATGTCCTGGTTCCGGGAAACAATCACACCTGGGAGTCTCAGGGTTTTTGCCCCAAAACTCAGGGGACTCGTATTGACCCAAGCCGAAAGGATCATCGCATAGGAGATATTTTAGTCCTAGAGGTCTTTTTGCCACCAAAGAAAGACCACAACTAAAAGGGGCAATACCAATAAAAATGGATTGTGTTAATTGTTTTTGTTACAATGTTTTGTGTAATTGTTGAATACCTGAAGTAGCTCGTGCCTGCGCCGCCGCAGCATGACCTTAGTTTAAATTATTCTTCGTTGACATTTCCAATGAATGGTAATATTTAAATATTCGGGTAAAACAAACTTATTTCACACAAGAAAACGAGAACAAGTTCTCTGATTTCGCTGAGCCGCGGACAATCTAAACACACCTTGGAATTTGCATGTCGCGCAGGAACAAGAGGGCTTCATTCATCGCCCGGGGTTTGCATGCGCACAACAGACTTTTGCCTCTGATTATAGTAAAGCCGGGGCATACATTGTATTAGAGGACAAAATACTTATAGCATCCTTGTTGAGATACTTTAACAGTAACAATGTATACATTCTAGGTTTGAATGCCACCCACAACCAACGTGGGTTGGAATGGCCAGTTGATCGACCAGGACATTATGAGTTGGGCTCACAGGAAGAAGGTCTTAGTCACGCTTGACTCTCCTGCTGTCCTAAAATGTTCATCTGGTGCCCCAGTACAGGATAAAGTTTCCTTTCATATGCACTGGAGCGCACGCCCATGAACCCTTAGCCAACACATCCGCTCTTAGGCCATAAAGTAGACTATTCCTCTAGAACATGTTCTTCTGCGTTTTGTAATTATGTATCGTGTGGTCTTGGCCAACTGCCTGCGCAAGACGTCCATCAACATTTCACCAACTACATATGCCTTCTTGCCACCTAGGGAAAGTTTGTGTGGACCACTGGTGAGGATAAAAGGACCAGTACCTGTGGACAACAGACTTCAGTCCGTACCAGCTTGAACAATAGGCTAATAGAGAATTTGGGCATGATGATGGATCCATTTGTAGCTGGAGTCATAGACTTTTCGAGTTGTGCTCTGTCCGAGTAATAATCACAGGCGGCTGGTGTAGTCTATCGGCTATAAAATGAGCAAAATGAGTTCCTCAGAAAGATCCAAAGCCGTTCTATGGAAACTGGACAGAAACTAGACAGAATTATGCCGACTGTAGCCAAAATTCAAAAAGGTCCAAAGCCATAAGCTGGGGTCATGTAAGAGAGTGAAAAATAAAAGGGTGAATAGGAAGGTTATAGAGTGCAGATGGTGCCCTTATCGGCATTGTGCACAAGTTAATAGTGCATATTTTCACCAAGTGAACATCCTTTGGGCTCCAAGATGCACTCTCGGCCTTAAGTCCAGAGGATCACGCTTTCCATCTCTCACAGGTCCTCACTTGCTCTTAGCCAAAAGGACTCATTTTTTTTCAGTACTGTTAATAAAGTTGGTTAATTGACGTTGACTGATTGGGCAACGAGGATCCTGCTCAAAAGCTTATGGCATGTATGCCCACGCCGTGTATCTATAGCTTACTACAAATGTGTGTAGTAAGTGTAGGTGCTAGACTTGGGGTGAAAAGGGTGCTTTTGTATCGTGACGACGCTCTCGGTCACCTACGCTTCTAGTAGCAACCTTGGTGAGGGGGCTGGGAACCACCAGCTTCTCTTTGATATGGAAATCGCACAATACACCATGTGCTAAACAATAACAATTAGCTAATTAACTAGTAAATTAAATGTATCCAACAATTTTAATGGGGAAGTATCTGGGGGCTGAAGAAACGTGTTTGCCCAGATCAAAGAGGACCTGCTGGCAGCTAGTCTTCATTGCTCTGCGAAGGTTGCCTCTGACAGGTTGAAGCCACCCCAGATCCTCGACGTTTACGCGTTATCCAGCATTCTCCCGTAATTATTTATGTTACTCTTCTGTAGGCATCAAACCGCAGAGATCTTCTAGGTGTCCAACCAACCGCATCGGGAGTTGTTCTATCAAAGCAAGACAGCAACAGAGACGAGGAAGGATTGAGGTGATCAGAATGACCATCTTGCTCATTTCTTCACACGGATGGACGCCAGGGGCAAATGGCTTTGGGGTTCTGCTCCGCAGCACTGGAGCAAACCGACCACTGCACAGCCTACCAAGATATGGAACAGATAAACCGATGCACTGCGAAGGAGGTCTGCGAAGTCATCGGTACAGACGTTTACACTATTGATTCTTTTTTTGTGGTTGGTGCGGCTCTTGACGTGGGCTCTGGTCACATCACGGTACAGGTCTGTGCTGGCAGCCGCAGAAACCTCTAATGTGCCCTCCAGAACTCCAGTCCCTGCTAGATCCCAATGGACCCTAAGGTAAGCCTCGGATAAAAAAAAAGTAGGCCGTCCCCATGCCAATTGTGGGAACCAGAAAGTACATTTTTGGCTACAAAATAGCTCTTTTTAGAAACAAACAAAAAAAAAAGCTGAAAACCAATTTGGAAAGAATATAAAATATAGAATACCGTATTTTAGTGATAAAGAGACTGCCACCCGCTACGTAGAGCGCCCTTTTTCATGTTACGATACACTCGGTATCACGTCCCCTGAAAAACGGTTATCGGATCGAGCAAGAGTTAAACTAAAAGTGCTTTTTTTTTTAGATTAAAAAAGAAACAGCGCCCCCTTGGGGATATTTCCTAACACTGCCTTTTAGACGGCGTATTTATTTAACCAATCATGTTAAAATTAAAAATTGACTTGATTGATAAATTATTGATCAATTATCTCCACACTACCGCTACTCCATTTACCAAAAGATGTCAAAAAAAAAAAGTTAAAATTTTTTTGGAGATAAATAAAAATGGTATTTATGCTGCGCATGAGCTGGACACGGCTGCCGCATGCAGTCAGTTCGGTATGGATGCTCACAAGGGCCAAAAGACTAAACAGGTGCGAGAAAGAAACTTTCAGGATCCTCAAACCTCTGAGCCTTAACCTTTGCTGTATTGGGTTAGGGAGAAGCACCGACCTTGAGACATTAACCCTTTCATAGCCCGTCATGGGTTACCCAAATGGCACTAATACCGGCCCCCATGGAAACCTTGACTTGTCATTTTTTTAAGGAGACACTTGAGTCACCTGCGTTCAAGCAGGGATATGAACCATAACATACTGGGAGCAAAAGCACCAACTGGGGGTCTTATATATGATCACAGCAGGGGGAGAATAGGAAGGGGTCGGCTCCAGACCGCGTGACCCGGATAATCTGCCCCTTCACCCCGAGACTGTGTTAAATACCAATATCTTTCTGGAGCTACTTTAGTGGCTATTGCTGCATTTTGGCCAACAAATAATAATAATAAAAAATTATATCGCTAGCATATTCAGTGGAGCTGTACAACGAGCAGGGGCACTGCACTCCCTTGCAGGCAGCACCGCTCTGCAGCTGCCCGCCTCCCGTTCGCTTTCCCGGCAGCTGACAGACCGTCTAAAAAGCCTGCGCTCTTACTAGTCCTTCCAGCAGCATTCCGTACCGATTGGCCGCCTTGGACATCAATCCAAAAGGAAACTGGGCAGGAGCTTTCTCTGAAGGGCAATTTGATTGGCTAATGGTAGTCTCCCTCTTAGACAGGAACTGGACCTGCACATCCAACGTTGCCATTGGTTAGGTCAGTTGTCCATCAGATATTTCGTAGAGCAAAGCCGAGTTAAGGCTTACTAACTATTCTGAGTTCTGATTGGCCGAGCACCTGTAGCTCAAACGATGGCGAGAAACGCTATTGGCTGTTACACTTGTCCATCACGGACTGATTACCAATCGATATGTCCAATCGGTAAAGGCCGCGGGGGCGGGGCTTGGACCCGCGGTATCAGGCTGTACATTCGCCCGAGAAAAATCGACATTTCTGAAGAAAATACGTGCGTTCGTATGGCGCGCGAGCAGCATCTGTGCAGCGGCGATACTCGACTATCGTAAAGGTAAGGCTGCCGATAATTCTCGATTCGATATCGATATTTGTAGATACGGGGTGCCGAATCCGGTTGCTAGACCCAGCTGCCCTAACTGCATCCTCTGCCGCTCGCATCGGCGAACAATCGGAAACCGTATTAGCGATTATTCCCGATACCCGAAATAAGAGGTGGGGGTGGGGTTGCGGTAGACAGGTGCGCGGCCACTAATCGATAAATCGCAGTGAATGCAGGTCACGCGCACGATCTCGGTCACGCGTGCGCAGTGCATTATGGGAGTGGAGCAATGCAGATGTTCCAAGTAGTGATGGGAAGTTCGGATCAGTAAAGTGAATCGGTTAATTTCAAGTCGTTCACTGAAATGAACCGATTCATGATCCGATTCTTCGGTTCACTCAATGTCACTCACAGCAGTTACTGCTTCCCAGCCCCTCCCTGCAGTCACACTGACGGTTGGCCCCGCCCCTTACCTTATACCTCTACACTGCTCAGCAACTCATCTAACGGTAAGTATAAAATTAATATTTGGGCTGATGAAAGTTAGAGGAGGTGGGGGTTAATTTAGGGGCAGTTATGGTTGATGGGGTCTTTAGGGTTAATTTAAGGTCAGGTATGGTTAATGGGGTCATTAGGGTTCATTTAGGGTCAGGTATGTTTGATGGGATGTTTAGGGTTAATTTAGGGTCAGTTATGGTTGATGGGATGTTTAGGGTTAATTTATGGGCAGTTATAATTGATGAGGTGTTTAATTACAGTTAATTTAAGGGGCAGTTATGGTTGATGGGGTCATTACGGTTAATTTAGGGGCAGTTATGGTTGATGGGGTCATTACGGTTAATTTAGGGGTAGTTATGGTGGATGGGGTCTTTAGGGTTAATTTAGGGGCAGTTATGGTTAATGGGGTCTTTAGGGTTAATTTAGGGGCAGTTATGGTTAATTTAGTGTCAGTTATGGTTAATGGAGTCTTTAGGGTTAATTTAGTGTCAGTTATGGTTAAAAGGGTCTTTAGGGTTAATTTAGGGGCAGTTCTGGTTATTGGGGTCTTTAGGGTTAATTTAATGCTGAGGACTGAGGGTTAATTTAATTAATTTAATAAAGTTAACTTAAGGTGCAGTTAGAGGTAAAGGGGGGCAAACTAAGGGGAATCTAAATCCTGGGGGCAGTGAAGATTAACCCTGTATTTATTTATAAAAGTTTTGTGTCTGTGTGATGTGAACCGGTGTGCGAAGCGATGAGCTGTAACCTGATCCCAGAGTCTGTGTCTGAGTGCTGTGCAGATGACTCACTCTAGGATCAGGTTACAACTGCAGTTCATGATTCACAGACTGAACTTCTACAAATGAATCGTTCAGTCTACTGAACCGATTCACCTGGATCACTGAAAAGAATCGGTTCAAAAGAACAATTCGTTCATGAACCGGACATCACTAGTTCCAAGTTGTGTGTGTTTTATTGAGAGAGAGAGTGTTAGAGTGAGTGTGTGTGTGTTAGTGAGAGTGTTTGTGTTAAGAGAGAGTGTGTGTGTTTGTGTTAGGGAGAGAGTGTGTGTGTTTTGTCCTGTATAACCCAATAAAAGCAGTATGTGGAACCTGATATAATAATATTATTTTGCACTCTAATTCAGCTCAGCCAGTAACAAGTATCACGTTGGCTGATCTGTGTAAGAGCTCCTGTCGGGGGGGAAGGGCATTGGAAGCCATTCCTTCCTCCTGTAGACAAACACAAAGTGCAGAAATGCGACATTCCCCACTCAGGGACTCGGCGGTTCTTGGGTTTGAATCAGGGGTTGGGGTAGAAAGATGGGATCCTGTCGAGTCTACTAAGTGCTGTTATTGGGTGGCATCTATAAAGTGAATCATTTCTGGGCCATGTGTTACGGTGTATCTCCCAACTGTCCCGTTTTCTTCACGGTGATCCCAGTTGTCGGCATCGTCCTGCTCTTGTGGCAGTCATGGACAGGTTATGGACGTATTCCACGTTGAAGATGCGCAACTCTATATGACATCATGGCAGCCGTACCTGTAACTGGCCAAAGTGGTATTGGCTTCCTCTACCCCCAACAAGAGTGATGGGGCGCGAGTCTCCTCAAGTTCCTCCTCTCATTTAGGATTACGAACCCAGGCTCAGCCCGTGCCTCTGGCCGAAGGAAAGGCTGCGCGACCCCGTCTCACGTCTCCAGAACTGCTTTATAAGCCACCTCCCTGGTTTATTAAGATGCTTTACTACCCCTTTAACGAGTTTAGCCTTTAAAGGAGACATTTACGTGAAGCAGCTGTAAATACTGAGCGCTTGATTGATGTCCTTGTCCTAATTAGTGTTTGTTTTATGTCATGTAGAACACAGTATGAAGCGAAGAGTGATCTGAGTAACCATGATGAGCTGCCTTTCCTCTGCAGGTTCTTGGACGTCAGTCAAATGATGCAGGCTGCGGAGGAGGCCTGCGCTCAGCTGGAGGACGAGTTACTTTGTAAGTCTATCGTTTATGTCTCTAATTTGGTTTGAAGTCATGGATCATGAGAAGAGACTCGATACAAAGAACCTCTTCCAGTCTTAAGATGGACTAAATTGGGAGGGGGTAGCTTCTTGAGGGCCTGAAGATAAGGTTGATCTTGTTGGCTTCAGGTTGGCTTCCACTTGTACGTTCTTTTCTCCTCTGTGTTGCAGTTTGCGAGGACTGCCGCTTATACTTCAGAGACTCCTGCCCGCAACATGGGTCCCCGACGTTTATCTTGGACACACCTGTTCCAGAAAACGTGCCTTCCCGAGCTCTGCTGTCCCTGCCAGAGGGGCTGGTGGTCAAAGAGAGGTCCCAGGGAGGGTTTGGCGTATGGTGCACAATCCCAGTCATCCCTCGAGGGTGCATCTTTGGTCCCTATGAAGGGGAAATCTTAGTGGAGAGGAACGATTGCACGCTGTATTCTTGGGCGGTAAGGACCGCTCTACTTTAAGGTCTTAGTAGGTCTTTCTGATCACCCCTGTGACATCCAAACAAGGGACAAACCTTACCACTGCAGTAAATACATACATAGAATTCTGGGTCTTTTCTGTGAATTCTAGAATACAGTCATTTTTGATTTGCAGAGTTCTAACTCATTGCCCTGCAACACCGTCATGGGGGCCAGTAGAGGCGTAAAGCCGGAGCCCCCTATGTCCCTTCCATCAGCCAGCACCATGTCCATCCCATTGCCCTGCCCATATTCCGCCCATCGCCCCGCCTTCTGATCCTCCCGTAAGCATACCTTATGCTTCTATTGCACATGCTCCTCCCATCGTCCTACCTTAGATGGCGTTTTCAGCCAATCACATGAGGGCTGTGTGTAACCCCCTGGTTAATTTTGGATGTTCAAACTTTATAAACCCAGTTTAAGTGAACGCAGACAAATACAATATATATTTATATTATCTTTTCATTGAAGTGAAAGCACATGACTCCCAAGTATACCCCCTGCTTAGCGTATACCTTTACATCAGGTGTGTAGAGCTTGCAGAATCCTAGCTGACTACTAATGGTATGGATAATCTATTCTGGAATGTTTATATTTTGGATTTAGGTACGAGAGAATGGGTCATATTTTTACATCGATGCCAGCGATGATTCAAAAAGCAGCTGGATGAGGTAAGAGATTTGAATGCTTACATTTTATTTATTTTTTTTATGCTAAAAATGTCGAGGATGTTTAATATTTCTGTAAATAAACCCTAATCAGCATTATGTATAAAGAATCAGCGCAGATCTCAGCCAAAAGTCAATCCCTGTTTAACCTATCCCATCTATCTACTACTAAGATGTGGTGTAAGGAAGTGGAAGAGGATGGTAGATACATGGACCTGCCTCCCAGCAGAAGTGGTAGAGGGTAATACCATGAAGTGATTTAAACATACATGGGATAGGTAGATGGCTCCTGAATCTAAGACTAGACCAACGACTGGTTTGAGTCTTTACAGCAGGAGAAACGGGCGACTAGATGGACCAAACAGGTCTGATCTGCTGGAATATTCTTTGTTAGGGGATTGAAACAACTGAATCCCCCCCCCCCCCAATAATCCATATATCTTAACGTCAGCATTTCCATGAGAAACTGGGAAATAAAAAAATAAAAAAAAGCAAATTGTTCTTCTTTAGTATGACATATAAAACGTCTTATTTTACATAAAAAAAATAAATCAAATATTTTTCAAAACAATGGAACGGGATTATTGTTTACGTTGAATGATGTTACTATATGATTAAGACGTCTGTACGGTTGCCTTCAAGATCGAGACTGAGATGTTTTTGGGGGTCTCTTTATAAAATCGTACCTTCCAGATAACATGTGGGCTTCCCCTTCAGATTGGAAGAAAGGAGCTTTCGTCTTAAACACAGAGAAGGTCCCGTTACGGTTATGGCGGACACATTGGGGAATAGGCGCCATCGGAAGTGGTTTGGGCCAATTCGGTCAATATATATATATATATATATATATATATATATATATATATATATATATAAAAAAAATTTTTAGATGTTTTTCTAGATATGAAATGCATGCAGGGTTATGACGAGTGGAAGGAGATAAGGGAATGATGATCCAGGGTGAGTCTGACTTCCTTGGAGTTAAGAAGGATTTTTTTTGCCTAATAATATAGGTTTAGTGAATGGTTGAACACTAAAGACTACGTGCTTTCTTCCTAAATCCGGAAACATTTACATCCTCGTTCTATGGGCGGTGTAACATTTGCTTCTAAGTAGGTATCGGCCACTCCGTTCCACGGCCGTCCTTCGGCTGCGATAATGCATCACGTTTTGTCTTCATTCTCCTTTCAGGTACGTGGCCTGCGCATCCACCGAGGAAGAGCACAACCTGACCGTGTTTCAGTACCGGGGTAAAATCTATTACCGAGCTTGTCAGCTAATTCCCTCGGGCACAGAGCTCCTGGTTTGGATCGGAGAAGAGTACGCCAGGACGCTCGGACTCAGACTGGGTAATTAGATGTCTCGCCACGCCATATAAATAGCTCATATTTGTTTTAAAAGGGTGACCCCCCTATGATTGGACTGAACTTTCTGGGGGGGAAAAACAGCATTAAATATAAGATCTAGAAAGGTAGAAACTGATATATTAAAAAGAAAATGTTTTATGTCACTATGAATGCATTGTTCTTCTTAGGTGAGCATTTTAAATATGAATTTGGAGAGAAGGAACTACTGATGAAGCTTTTCCAGGACCTACACGTGAAGACATTGGATTCGGGATCCAATCACATACCTCGTAGCCAGTATCTCGTAGCCAGCGACGTCGTCACGCCGCTAATACAGCCACACAAATCGAGCTACTCGTTGAACAACGCAGGACATCCTTCTTCCGGCTTCCAACTACTCGAGGGAACCCAGAATTTGGTGAGCCTCGGTCGAGCTCAGAGCCGCTACTGGACTTTTTTTGGCTTTCATGGAGATGCCTACGGCCGGATCATTGACAAGACAAAGATCATTTGCAAGCTGTGTGGCGTAAGACTCTCTTACAGCGGTAACACCACGAATTTAAGACAGCACTTAATATACAAGCACAGACGGGAATATAACGAGTTAGTGGGAACGCAGGGTGCTGTAGTTGACCCACAAAAAACCAACATAGACTCCGTCTCCCCTCGAGAAACGGCTTCCCGAGCAATAGTAACTCCCACTGTTGGGAGAACAACTAAGGTCGTAGCAGAGTTTATTGTCCGGGACCTGATGCCTGTAGAAATCATCGAAGGAGAAGGGTTTTCTCAGATGCTGTCAATCCTTGATCCAAATTACAAGTTACCAGCTGCCTCTTTCTTGGCCCACACAGTCCTACAGGAGATGTACATTCAAGCCAAGCTCAAAGTGGTTGAGTTGGCGAAGGGTCTACAAGAATGCTCTGTGAGCCTTGACGTCTGGAAACACGGTGGTTCGCTGTCCTACCTCACAATCACTATCCACTATGTAGACGAAGCTTTTGAATTCAGGAATATGGTGCTGTCCAGCAAGGTTGTTCCGGAAGAGGCTTCCGAAGACAACCTGACGTCGGTGCTTGTTGATTTTGCAGAAGAGTGGGCAATCCGCGAGAACACCTTCTATGCAGTAGGACTCAACAGCCCCTGTGTTAAGGCAGCAGCCTCAAAGGTGGGATGGAAATCTCTACCGTGCGTAGGACAGGTGTTGAGGGGCTGCATAGAAGCTGTACTTCAGCATCCCACCATAAATGGCGCGCTAGATAGGTTTCGAAGACTAGTGGCTACCCTTTGCTCCTCATCCACGCAAAGCGAGGCGCTAACTACGCATGGTCCAGTGCTGAAGGTCCATCTGAAAACTTTCCTATGTGATGGAACCAAGTGGTACGCTGTGTACGCTGCGCTGCAGAGCATAGTAGACCACGGCAAGCTTTTCAAAAGCTTAATTGAAACAACGAAAGAAAATAACGCTATTCTGCAGCATGACGATTGGTCCATTCTTCAGGACATGGTCGATATCCTCAAACCTTTAGCTATTGCTACCTCAACGTTCACCAAAGATCAGTTTGCTGGTTTATCGCTGGTGAAGCCCGTGATAACCAGCTTGCTTTATAAACACTTGGCACCCAATGAATGGGACTCCGAGTTTTCAAAAAACATTAAAAAGGCCATTCATGAAGATTTGAGCTTTAAGTTCTCGGACTGTGAGGTCAATCAGGTTCTTAACTTGGCATGTGCCTTGGATCCGCGTTTCCGTGGCCTCGACTTCCTCAGCCAGTCGGATCGCGTGGAGACCCTCCACTTACTAAAGCATGAAGCATCAAATTTGTCAAAGATACAGGCTACGGATTCTCTTTTTAGCGCACCTGAACCTCCAAACTCGAGGCCTCCTCTAAAGAAAACCAAGCTGGACTCTGGAATTGAGTTTCTTTTGGGGGATTTATGCAACGTCAGAAATTCTTCAGCCAGTACCGTCAACCAACAAGCAGAGCAGGAGATTAGCAGCTTCCAGACCAGCGAAGCTTCTTCCTTATGCCAGGATCCGTTACAATGGTGGAAAATGCATCACACCCAGTACCCGCTTCTTGCTCGGGCAGCCCGTAAACTGTTGGCCATACCTGCCACCTCGGTGCCCTCGAGTTGGCTCTTCACAGATGCAGGTGTGACCGTTTACAGAAAGCGGTCTGCGCTGGCCGCCGAACACGTAGACATGTTAGTCTTTCTCAACGGAAACCGGTCAATGCTTTGAACCTTCGTTGGTTGGCCCTTGGCCCTTCCCGTTTGTGCCTCTCGCACCCATCACAAATGGCATGTTATTTAAGCTCAAGGTCAGATCTAGCGCTTCCAGTTCTTTCCTTTCCTGAAGGGCAGGAGCCATTCCTTGCCCAAACCAGTATATGTAGCCTACACAACCAGTATACTACTGACCGTTTTACAGACACATTCAACAACATGTGCCCTTTTACTAGGATCGCGTATATAAATAGAAAGTATTTAACATAAAATAATGCAAATGCAATAAAACCAACCAAAGCAGGTAAATGGTTCTTCCAAACCTTTTAATCCTTTAGAGGGGCACCAACATCTTTAGCCATGCTTTTCCTACTTGTTATAAGCCGCCCCAACTTATGTGGATGATCTTCTTCTCTATGACATCAGAACCATGATGCCCCAAGCTGCTCGGTGAGTTCTGTGGACATTGACAGGTTCTTGTCCCTTTCCAAAGAAAACGTGGCTGTTCCCAATATTTTTCTCTCGTGGTCTCTGATTTCCTTTTATTACCTTAACATATTGACTTTAGCGACAGACAGCACACATGAGGTCTTGTGGACCACGTAATCCCAAGTATTATTTATTGTTTTCTTTAGCGCCATCATATTCCGCAGCGTTGTACAATGGCTATAAATCATACCCATTGTAGGTCATTCTTTTACTTCACACATTCAACAGGCATTCTCTCTTCCTCTATATGTCTTAGTTCTATACATCAGTAGCACATAAAAGGTTATTGAAGCCCAGCTCTCTGGCCACATCTCCAACCACAAACGGTCCTCTTTGGCCAATGAAAATTGTGATGGTTGTCAGGAATTCTGTATGTATTCGACACATCATGCTACGTTTATTTATGTAACATAGTGAAATTGCGTATGTACCGTGGCAGGCAACATGGACAAAGCCAAGCTGATGACATCATTTGCTTTATAAATATTTTTGTCCCCCCCCCCCCCCCCGCTTTTTGTCTTGTGTATATCATAACTCTACAAGCCCTTCTCACAAACTTAATAAGCACTCTTGTCTAACTACGTGTTCAGATCCAAAGATTAATATAAACCGTACATAGTCTGATAGGTATCATGGCGTTCCAAGCCTTTGCCTAAGCTAGAAATATGTGAGATGTTCATTAAAATGACGCGGGTCTAGAATAAGCCATTTTCGGTAGCGGTGGAGGTAGCTTAATGTCCTTTTTATTGTTCCGCAAAGAAATTATATTATATTATATTTGTGTAAATAGTTTAACTTGAATTCTTTGTGAAATATTTTTAAAGGGGAATATTCACAAAGAATTAACAAAATATATTAATAGAACTCTATTACGTTATTTTGACAAATAGGACTTTCTGATGACATCATAGACCAATCCCTTTGGACTTAAATGTAAGTCCTGAAACCACTGCCAGGCACTCGGGAGGATCCTAGTGGTTGCTACAGCGATTGCACCTTTTTGACTTTTACCAAAACTCCTTTTTTATACATCATACCCACTGTGGGTACATTCCATTGGCTGTACGAAGAGGACCGCAGCTATACAGCGTTTAGGTGATATCTCCCTACGACTAGCTATCTGGTAACGGCCGGACAACCCCTGTCTTTCCGTTGCTGATCTCCGCTAGGACTCCGCGTTGACGCAGACCATAGTCCGCCGAGCGACTCGCTTTATTATGTGATAATATATATGATATATGACCGGCAGGGTCTCGAAGAGGTTCAGCTTTTTTTTTTGTGTGATGATGAAGATGGAATTGTTTAATTCTTTGTCTTCACCGTCCCTGTTATCCGCGCGATCTGTATCGAGCGTGAAATAAATATTAACGCGCCGCAAAGTCAGTATTCACGGCCTCCCCGTTGTAGCTGCAAGCGACCCACTTGTTCTTCCCGTGATTTAAAGCCAACTCCAGTTTAATATAGCCGCTTCGTTTCAAGGGAAACGTGATCAATAAATTATATCTCTTACAGGAGCTGCCTTTGTAGCGTCTCGGGATCCTACGAAACACGCGCTCAATTATTTACTTGGATTTTGCTGCCTTTGTAACTTTTTTTTTTTTTTGCGCAATTTTGGCTTTTTTTTGGTTGAGCCTGACCACAATTATATATTGAATACGATTCCTAAATTCTATATACGTTTATCCAACCCTTAACGTATTCCTTCGAGCCATAGCTCGATCTTTTGGGGAATTTTAATACGGAATGGGATATATCTGGCCCTCGACTTTGCTCTAAATTCTAGAAATAATCACAAACCCCTCGTATAAAAAAAATAAAATAAAAATAAATTATATATATATTTAATTTCTGTTTAATTAGTTTGGAGAATAAAGATAGATTTGCTAACGTCTTCCAGCATATGCATTTTTTCCATTCTCAAGATATTACGAAAATAGCACTATTTTGTCTCTCCAACGGGGTAAAAAAAACTATTTTTCTCAATAGGATTGCCCCTGATTTTAAGGAGGAGGATTCCAGGTAAGGTTTTCTAGAGGAAACCTCCAGAAAGAAGAAAAGCTATTTAATTGTATCTGAGCTTCTCGGAAGGTGGTGTCTTCCGTTACGTTAAGCGGTCACAATTACAACAAAAAAACAATAATTTAATCCCCTTTTAAGCGTTGAATTATAGCGGGACCACTCAAAATAAAACCTAATATCTTTCTTTACCAAATTAATTCCTGTTTTAGAGGTTTCCAGGCTGAATTATTATTCTGACAGTGTTCTGATATTCTCTTTTATACGATGTACATAAAAATCAGGTTCAAGTATTACAATGCTGCGTCTTCGCTATCCCCCCCCCCCCCCCTCCGAGAGCAGGTCTCTGGTTTTAGGAACTACAAAAAAAAAGTCTAAAGTTATCAAACTCCCTTTAATTTTGCATTATTATTATTATTATTATTTTTATCTTTTATTGTTCTTCAATCTGGAACGTTTATGCACCCGCCGAAGGTCCGGACATTTTTTAAGACTCTTTAAAAAAAAAAAAAAACATTTAAAACCAAAGAAGGATGTAAAAAACCTGATAAAATCTAAATAATATTTTTTTTTTTTTTTTTTTAACGATACTGTTTTTGATGCATGTGTAGATGGAATGTTAAATTATTACACTCAAATTGTTCTAGATAGAGGTAATAAATAAAAAAATTATTAATTATGTGGATGTAGGCTCCTAATTACGAGGAATATGGGGGGGGGGAATAAAAAAAAATATTTTATGAAATTTGATTCAACGTGTAGATTTTTTAAGGAAAGTAACGTTATTTCTTTTTTCGATAATGTACGACACAATGGCTCGAAGCCAGAGCCAGAGAGAGATAGAGAGATGTGTAGGTATGGTACACGGCCCCCCAAAAAATTGAATTTGCCCTTGTCATCCGGTTTAATATTATTTTGTCCTTGTACGACGCTGTTTCAATTTCAGAACAGCGGGGGTTTAAACGACATTTTGTCTTAAGCACAAAAAAGACACGCTGTGTTAATGTGTCGGCCCCGCTGAGTTCTGCTGCAGGTCGACTGACTTTTACATTAGTCCCTCGACGGGAAAATGGGTAGTGTTTGGATGTAACTAATACTTTCGGGATTTTTTTTTTTTTTTAATTAAATACAAAAAAACCCCAAAAAACCTTTACTGTTTTTCAGGTTAAATTTTTCCATCTAGATTTAAAATTTTATCAGCATGGGATAGGACGAATACGTCCCAAAAAACGTATAAGGTCCGGATGTACGCCAGATCGTAAAACCCGTGATAGAATGTTTTTACGGTTGCGCAATATTTGTGTTAAAAAGAAAATACAAAGTGGCGCAAAATCTATGAAAGCCAAGAAGTCACTTGAAAAAGAAAAGGATATATTATTCAGTAACGAATTAAAACTTTTTATATTTTGTAGGGGGGGGGATTTAACTGTAGTTTAGCATTTTCCCCCCCAAAACATTTGAATAAAACATTTGCACTCCGAGTTGGATAATCAATAAAAACCTTTTAAATTGTTAGAAAGAATGTAAGGCACTAACAGAATGTTAAGATTTACAGAATCCATTATTATTTCAGTTTGTGGTCTTTTTTCCTCTCTCTAGTCAACTAGTTACGTCATGTTTGAAGCGTTAATAGATACACCTGAGAGTTAAGGAAAGATCTCCGTCCCCCGTGGACAAGACTGCCTCGTTCCGAGCTTCTGATCAATATTCACACACGTAGTACATTCTCCTAGAACAGTCGTTATCCCACCACTTTCCGTCGTGGGATGTGATGGAAACGCAGTTCTCTTGAGTCCCACCATTGGGCTGGGTCACCAAGTGGTCCTTGTACCAGTTGAAGAAGGAGACGCGATGCCCGTTCTCGTATAAGTACATTCCTTCTGAGCGCAGGTCGTTAATCCCGATCCAGATGGGCCAGTTGAAGGGGAAGAAGGCGTCGTGGACGTATTGCGCTAGAGCTGTGTACTCTTGCTGGTCGATTGGCATGGCCAAGTTCCCACCACGGTTGTGACAAAGTTGTTGGGCGGCAGCATGAGTTTCGAAATGCTGGAAGATTAGGTAACACTTTCTGGTGAATCTTTTCCCCTTCAAACAACCTGGAAGGAGATGTAGAAATGTTACTACCACACGAAAACTTTTAGTCTCTACCAAACTATTGCTTCTGCATCGTAGGATGTTCCTTGAGACAGCGAGAAGAACCCTTCCATGATCTAAGCCAAGACTACGTGCAGAGCATTTTAATCAGAACAAAGAGCAAGATAGCCCGACGCGTTTCTATTCTGCCAGCTTCACCTTCAATCTGTCCGATCTGTTTTGTATTCCTCATGTTCATCTCGGATACAGTAGTCACCGTCTCCTCTGCCTCGCTTAGCTTGGTGCGCATCTTAGAAAGGCTTTGAGACATCTGGGTCATTTTCACATCCATTCCGTAGAACTGGACGTTGAGTCGATGGATTGCAGATTCCAAAGCGCTGATTCGGGACACTGGAAATATAGATACAGAGGTTATACAGTATACTGGATTGTAACAGAACCTCAGAGCACGAGAGTAAAGCCGTTAACGCGTAGTGACGGATCTGAGAATAGAGACCGGAGGTCCCAGGAGAAACTGGTGGAGATGTAACATTGGTAATTTATTGGACGCCCGCCACTCTTACACATAAGAAAATTATGGGGTTCCCTCCCTATTTATGGGTCCCCAGTGCAATAAAAACAAAACTATACATGCCTGATGGACTTTGACACCTTTCACAACCTTATATCAATAATTTGTGTCATAATATGAAGTCATATCCCCACTGCACACACAAAGATTGTCTGAACCAGTCAACAACAATCAGCGACTGGAGAGAGATAACTTAAGGAGTAATCACTCAAATCCTGAGAATAGGAAGTTATATGTGCCCATCTACCTACTCTGCCTCCTTTAAATTTTTTTTTTTCTTGGGAACACTTAATTGTCATGTGACACAGAAACAGGCATCGGTAGCTCGTTGCCATAGAAACTGAAAAGGCTTCTTAAAACGTCAGCGTTATGTGAAGAAAGGCTAAAGTGATGGGTCGTCTAAGGTCTATTTGCTAATGTACATGAGGAGGGGTCTAGATATTCATGGGGCAGGGCTAGCCCTAATTAGGGTGGAGAGTGGGAGGCAAAGTGGTCAGAAGTGGGCTGGGCAAAACACCGCCCCCTTTCTGGAGAAAGAAGACAGCGACCCAGAGACCCAAAAAGGCAGAACTTCACCCGGAGACTCCGGGTCAATCTTGGAGAGTTCCCAGGTATCTACATAGGGTTACTTACTATATAGGACTTCAAACTATATACGATATGGAATAAAGTATCAAATTTACCTTAATAACAAAAAAACAATTTTTAAAGAGGCTCATGGACATAATACCTAGAAAATCCATTTAAAATAAAAAAAAGTCACCAACTACTGGACTAGAATACGGGGAGAACTTCACACGGCCTCAGAGTTATCTTCAGTCACAACGCGGTCTTCTTGGCCTCGATCATGTTCCCTCAACTCTTTAAATGTAGTTTTGACGGCGTTCCAGTGCTGGCTGAACGTATAATGGGTCCGTTTGTGCGAAATGCGTCTTCAGACACCGGAGTGTGTGGTCCTTTTATTACATAAAATTGGTAAGCGTTTTTTTTTTTCTCTTTGCTTCTTTCTGAACGTTTTTACCTTCCAGCTTAGCACCTTCCAAACGGCCTCTCTCATTATTAATTCTTTCAAAACGACTACCAATTACTCCTCTTCCATCCGTGAAAGCTTTTCCGAAACCCTTTTTATTTAATTCTGTGATATTTTAATGGTTCTTAAAAAAAAAAAAGACTAACACTAAGGGTGTTAAAGACTAATTCTTTTTAATATGCATTTTTTTCAAGGCCATTGCAATAAATAAAGGGCTGGAAATTTTTATTTAAGACATTGTACGGCCCCATTCTTGGACAAAAGAAACTGGATATAGCGTCTATTAATTACATAAATTAGTAACCTTGCCACTGATTTTTTTTACCAAGAATATTATGGAAAAATTAATTTCATTAAAATGTACTTTTTTGTCTTTAAAAGCAGCCAGTTATTTATTACAAATAGTAATTACTATTACTGGGAAATCTAAAGGTTGGACCTGGAGTCTCTGGGTCACCTTTCTTGATCTCTGGGCGTCGAAGCAGTGTTTGGCCACACCCATTTCCCATCTCACTAGTTACTTTAAATGTATTTATGCCTCGACACATGACTAGCCCCGCCCCTTGCATAGCCTTTAGCCAGGCCTAACCCTGCCTCACACAAAGCCACTCCCCCCCAGAGGAGGAAGAGCTCCGATTGGCTCACCCTGTGAAGTTCTCAGGCATGGTAGTTACATGTAGTAACAGATTAATAATTCTAATTCTCCCTGTATGTACTATAACTGGAACGCATCATTAAACATGTTTTAGGGGGTGTGTTGGAGGTGTGGCCAAGGGCGGGGCTTGACACAAACCTGTTACATGACTTTGAGAACTAATAATGGGTATTAAGGAGAATAATGGATTTTATTTACACAGTTATATTTATAAACTTATTTTCTGTTTATTTACAAAAACACATTATAGGGGCTTTTAGAGCTGTAGAACCCTGCGATCCTCTCATACCCAGCAAACATTATGACCTCCTAGAAAAGAGGGGCATCAGGGGAGGAAAAAGGGACATCAGGGAAGGAAAACAGGACAGAGGGATCTGCTGTCCAAAGAAGGACTGTCCTTTCTATAGAGGGACACTTTGGAGGTATTATGTTCCGTTAAAGTATATTAATTTCTGATCTTTTAACCATTTGTAGGGTTTGCAGTGTGTTGTATTACTATATATGCTTCTCTGCCTTGATACTCAAAGGGTTAATCATACAAATTCCAGATTCAGCTGTGCGGTAGAGAAACTATGTGCGTGGATTTCTCAAAGGAGTCATATTTTCTGTTATTCCTTGTTTTTTTTTTTATATGTCTTCACCGAGGTGGGGGAGCATCATTCCACTGAATATTAAAAAACACAAAATTCCAGGAAAAATACCCCAAAACCAAAATTGCCGCTGCCCTATCCTACCCCATCCTACCCCAGAAAGCGAGACATCGAAATGGAAATACTATTCACCGTGTGTGATGAAATTTCTGTGCGGTTTGCGGCGTCTTGGAGCAAACTTTTTTTGTTTTTGGATCATTTAACCCCTTCATTCCCCTATAGAAGTACATGTACTTCCTAAAAAGGCATTCAACAAAAGGGTTAAGATGGCAAACTGTTACACCATAGTCAGAACTTCCTCCAAGTAGATTCCAGTTGCCCCCCCCCCGGATCATTTTATTTCTTTTATTAACAGACATTTCTTTTAGCGCACACAGCCGCTTGGGGTTATAAACGCTGTTTTTGAATTAAGTGACCTACGTCGGTCTCATCTTTGCTTAAAAATACAGCTTGTTCTCGTTTCGCGGTTTTGCTTGTTAAGATGATTTACATAGAGGTCTGGGAATTGGCTCTCAAAGACCAGAGTAAATATCTACAGAGATATTCCGGATTATACCTACATTTACTGCAGTGTTCTCATAAATGATTTTTATGAAAAGGTTTAATGAATAAAAAAAAATCAAAAAAAATAAATAATTATTATTATTATTATTTATATATATATATATTAAAATATAAAGAAATCTGGCATTTATATTGATAAAAAAATTTCAGGCTACATCTCAAGCTAACATTAAAAAGTCCTTTTGACATTAAAGGGACAATAAGACCCGCGTACGCAATTTAATGCGTATGATATCTGAAAGTCACCTTTAAATTAACATCTTTTCCCCATCAAACCCCCCATCCAAGGGGCCTAAAGAGACAGCAAGAGCTTCTCTGTTAAGCTTACTTTGGATACATTGTAGACAATAGATAGAACGCTTTACACTCACAGACGTAGGAAAGATTGTCGTCCTCCGGCACGGCTGTGGTTGGCACTGCTTTGGTCGGGACCGTCTCTTCAAGGACATTTTCCTCTTGGTCTATCATATCTTCATCTTCATTGTCTTCTTCTTTCTCCTCCTCCTCCTTCATCTCCTCCCGGTTTCTTTTGACAGATATTACCGTGACGTTAAGGGTTAACGGCGTCCGTGTTTTGGGAGGTGGCAGAGGACCCAAAAATATCTGGAGCATAAATCATACAGTCAGACGCTGGACTTTATACACCTTTTCTCACCAAAAACGATTCATTCCCACCAGAGTCGGCTCTGGGCTTCACAACGTGGGATAGCAGCCTAGATTCATGATAAGATATAAAAAGTGACTTTGGTGCAAAAGTTTTAAATGTGGTGTTATCACCATGGCAACCAATAGAATCTTTGCTGTAATTGGACCATTGGTTGGTCGGTGGGGTTGACGTTAAGCTATGTACCGTGTTGGTGGCATTACAACTTGGTGTGAGTTTTGAATAAAAAGGAGGATCCGTTTTTCTGAAAAGGAATGCTTGTTTCAAATAAAGTGGAACAGCCTCCCAGCAGAAGAGGTAGAGGGTAATACAGTGAGGGAATTTAAACACGCATGGGATAGACATACGGCTCCTGAATCTAAGACGAGACCAACGACTGATTAAGGTTTGAGTCTTTACAGCAGGAGAAACGGGCAGTCAAATTCTATGTTTCAAGAAAAAAACTTAGAAAATGTGTTTTTCTCACCTTCCAGACAGAAATGCCATAAATCTAATGTTTCGATTTTATAGCGAAAAATATTCTGATGTGAAGAATTCTAATTCAGTTTTATTCTCCAAATGCCAGATTACTTTTTTTTTAAAAAATAAAATCAACTTAAGTACGACATGACAAAAGAACAAAACTAACGTATAAGTAATTATTTTTAATAATAATCATTTTTAATATCCAGTTTTTAATAACCAAACTCACTCTTTCAAAGTCTGTATCTTCTGTCTCAAGGTCACCGTGGATTTCTTGAGATGTAACTTCTCCAGCCTTCTCTTCTTTCTCCTTCTCCTCCTCCTCCGACAGACTGTTGGGGATTTGGCTCATGCAGAACAGCACAAGAAAAACCCTCGTCAGAAACATTTTTTTCGGGGGGGGTGGGGGGAAGAGTGTTATAAAAGTTTTGTTTTTGGAGAACCAAAAACACAAAAGACGTAGAAAATTAAGAAAAGTTTCAGTCTCTGTTCCTCGCCTGTCCTGCTGGGCTGACGTCTCTCTTTGTTCTCTGCAGAATTCCTTACATGAGGTTTCTCTTAAATACAGGAAACGTCAAGGTTTTTTTTTTCCCTTCATCGTCTGGGATGCCACAGCCAAAGGGAACGCATGAGCCAATACACTTAGCTGTGCCAGCATAGGAGAAAGGGGGAATACTTTGATTTCTAGGGCAGTGTCACGGCTGAAAAAAAAGTGAGCCTATAGGGAGAAGCGGGAGCTCTTGCTTAAAAACAAAAACAAAAAACCCCAATCATTTGTAACCAGAAATAGTTAAACTTTAGTAATGATTGGGAGTAATGGTTTATATACTGTGCAGATTATTCAAGGGTTAAAATATTCCGTAGGGTTGAATGGGGTTCCCTATAGATTGGAGGAGAGGAGGGGATGCAATGGAAACATTTAAATGCATAAAAGGGATTTAACAAAAAGTACAGGAGGGAAGTTTATTTCAAAGGAGGAGAAATGTTAGAACAAGAGGTCATAATCTAACACTAGAGGCTTCAGTGGAGCATAAGGAAGTTTTACTGGTAGATCAGTGGAACAGCCTCCCAGCTGAAGTGGTAGAAGTTAATACAGGGGAATTAAAACATGCATGGGGTAGGCGTATGGATCCTGAATTTAAGACGAGACCAACGACTGATTAAGGACTGAGTCAGTAGGATAAAAAGTGTTTTAAATCTCCTAACATTTGAAACGGCCAATGATGGAACACTCATACACGGCAAACATTAAAGGGGAGGAAAAAGAAGAACCTACCCTTCAAAAGAGGGACAATTGGGTGGCATGGTCCTTGACTTAATGCCAGGTCTACTGCACACGCTTGTTGGATAGAGTGCACACGTATGTTGCCTTTTTAATCTGTAACTTCCGTTACATACATTTATTTAGGGCAACGGACTGGAAAATGCTATATTTGGCAAAAGCGACAAATTTACTTAAATTATACATGTTTACATGTGAATAATATCGGCTACTCCTCCGACCATCTCCAACCAAGTGGCTCTTATCTAATAATCTGATATAGCATCAACCGAGGGACTCCCCGAGCTAGTAAAATGCTCTGCTGAAGCACTATAGGGATGCAAAAAAGATCATAATGTGCTATAAAATGCGTATATACGGCGTATCATTAAAAATTCATTGAAATCTAAATAGAATCCTGATGTTATTTTATTTCACATAATTTAAGGGATCGTAATTTAGGCAAAGAGCTCTCTTTTTTTTGTTTGTCAAATGAAACACCAGGGTTTCGGTAGGTTGCGGGGGGTGCTTGATTCTGTATTTTTTCTTTATTCTTCTTTAGGAGACTGTTGGGTACGGAATGTTCGTAAACCTCATTACATTCTATAGAACTACAGAACTAACTGAATCTTTATAAGTAATTAAACAATGTCAACCTTTACAGCAAAGGGTAACGTGGATGGAGAGTGATAGAATGCTACAGTGTTGCTGATGTATCGTAGGAGGACCCAAGAGGGACATTGCTTACATCGTTGGGTTCCAGGAGTCATCATGATGACTGGGACTCCCAGCTTCATCTTTACGTTCAGATACTGATGACCTGACATCTACACCGGATGGAGACAATAAGCACTAGAAGCCTAATAAAGAACATTCTACCAATTTAGGAATATTTCTACTCAAATGGACTTCACGTTCCAAGAAATGTGGTTGACGTCCATGTATTCTTGTTTCCTTTTTGGTAAAATGTTGACATGGTCATGGCTTCTGCAAAACAAACAGCTGTTAACGCAGAAGTATTCCCAAAATGAATCCCAATGCTACGCACTATGATGGGGCTTCATCTTGTAGACATCTGGACACTGTTGGGGCACCTTAAAAGAATAGAAGAGATAAAAGGAACATTCAGAAACCCCAATGTATTTGTATAGAACTACAGAACTAAGTCTTCATGATCAAATTGTTATGTTGCCACCGTCCTGCTGGGATATATAGGTCTTTAGTTCTTTAGGTCTCTTTGAGGTCAAAACTTGGAGGTCCCGAGACCTTTAGGACTTTAAATTTTTTCCTCTATCATCCCAATAAGACAACTTTTTCCTCTTGGAATCCTACGACCATATCCATTTTGCTTATTAAGTTGTGCAGGAATCGGACAAGAAAGGGCGATAGTAATTTGCTCTTAGGTTGTGAAAAGAGCTGTTTTTTGGCAGAGGCTCAAGAAGATTATGACTTTCCAAGAAAGGAGAAAAAGATTTAATGGAGATTTTTTTTTGTGTGCTGAAAACAAGGACACTAAAACATGAAGATAAATATTCGACAGACAAAAGCAAAAAGCTGTGTTAGTGTCCTAAGCACGGCCGGCACAGAATCTTAAATCCCCAACACTGCCAACATGGCTATAAATGAATGGACCAACAAAGATATCAAACCTCATGCGCGGTGTGACAAGGACCGGCTGTCACATGACCTGTATGCCATGACTCGCACTAATTAGCATGTCACGTGCTCATTTTGTTAATACCATTTAATTGCCCTTTGTGTCTTTATGCATTTTTAATGAGCTACAGAGGTGGAAAAATTAGAGACCCAGAATAAAGCACTGGGGGAAAAAGAAAGCTGGACACAGAGGAGAACAACATCGATAGAAGAAGCTTTATTTCCCAAAAAGCCCTAAACTATAATGTTTTTCAAAATTAAAGTTCTTTGTGTTTTGGTGCTAAATACCTAAGCATCGTTTTTTTTATTCTGCTTGGACAGAAAAAAAAATTGCGAGGTTCTTCAAAAAAATTGCTAAAAGCTCAAATCAAGATCAATCATGAGCTAGATCACCAGCTGCCGAGGATCATATCAAGGGGATGATGGCCACCTCCAGCTGGAACTGTGTGGTCTAGCAGGTCGTAGGGCATGGATTGGGACGATATGAATGGAACGACTATAGGAACAAAATGCATTATATATCCAAGCGTTCTTACATTAATAACTACAAGTGGTAAGAAGTGCCTCCCGTGGCTGGACAGTTCCTCACGTTAACCTGGAGGCCATCCGACCTTTTCTAGAAGCGACATGCTGGTCTAGGCTGATTAGGTCCAACTAAGAGTGTCCTGATCAGGTCCTGCTGCTCAACGGGCCGCTTACAAGGGAGATCTTTGATCTCCTCAACTGGCCCATTTCCACTATGGTGGTCTGTGTGCCAGAATATGACAAATTGGACACCTACCTAAGGCAATAGACTTTAGGAAGGTACCACACCATGATGCGTGATATCTCCACCGGCTCATGTAAAACCTATGTTTCCCCAACATTTATCAAACTACATATTTTTTTTCCTTTCTCCGAAGATATGTTTCTTTTGCACAAAAATACGGATTCTGTTGTAGAAGACTGGCACAGCTGTTAATAACCGAAGCAGAATGTTCATGGACATTCTAATAAGGAAATGTTTTCATGCTTAAACATGACTTCGAGAATGTGGAGGAGGGAGAGCCAAATGCTTGTAACTTTTTTCCTGAAAGCTGACGTTCTGTTCTGTTTGCCACCTGGATCGCGGGTGCCCGCCGTATCTGAGTGGCGCTTATAGCGCATCTGTTACCTACAAAAATGTTACAGTTACCAAATGTAAAATGATGTAATATTAACAGCCAATCCGGAAGAGGATTTTATTGCAAATGGTTTTCCATAAATTTTTTTAAAAAAAGTCTATTAAATAACTGCAGGTATTTTATTAAGTTGTTCGATTAATCACCTAATTAATATTTATATTTTTGGTAATTTAGTGACATATAGTGTTTCTAGAAACCCATGATTGAATGCATGGTCTGATGATACACCATATAGACAAAAGTATTGGGACACCTGACCATTACACCAGCAGGGACCTTGATGACCACATTCTAAATACATATAGACATTAATATGTAGTTGGCCCCCCCTTTAAAGCTTCCACTCCTCTGGGAAGGCTTTCCACAGGATTTTGGGGCGTTTCTGTGGGAATTTTTGCCCCTTCATCCAGTAGAGTGTTTTTGAGGTCAGGCACTGATGTTGGACAAGAAGTCCAGCTCCCAATCTCTGTTCCAGTTCATCCCAAAGGTGTTGGATGGGGTTGAGGTCAGGGCTGTGTGCGGCCGGTCAAGTTCTTCCTCACCAAACTCATCCAACCATGTCTTTATGGACCTTGCTTTGTGCGCTGGGGCGCAGTCATGCTGGGAAAGAAAAGGGTTTTCCCCAAACTGCCCCCACAAAATGAATTGGTATGCCACTTTAGCGTACCAAAACTTTTTGGACAAGGCTCTGCTTCCAACTTTGTGGAAGACCGTTTTCTTTTCCAGCATGAGTGGTCACTGAACAAACAACGGTTTGGTTCCCAGGTTCGTGTTGTCTTTGGTCTTCTTGCGAACACAGTAGGATCTAAGCATACATTGGCAAGTCATAAAGGCTCATGGCACAGGATTACAACGCCGCCCCCCCAATGCTCCGAAGAAGAAAAAGAGGGGTCTGAACCAGTACTGACACAAATCTTACATAACGGAAAGAGGGTCAAGTTTGCAATCAATACAGTTGAGATGCGGTAACAGTTACACAACGTCTATTATTACTCGTTTAGCTTCCAAAGATTCACAGAAGTAACATTATTTAATGACTTTGAAGAACGTCTACAGAGAAGTCAATGGGGTCTAATTCACTAAAGTTGACAGGAGAGTTGTGTTTTAGCTCCTGGACTTCACTATAGATTACGAAGGTCCAACCCCAGGAAGACCTTGGCCGGCCCTGTATAATGCATAGTTGAACCCCTTCCAATTAGTTAGTTGTGTAGCTTTCAACACAACATATAATTTCCCGAATGGATCAATTGAACTTCCTTCTCCGTGCTATTTTCTTTTCAATTAAATATTTGGTGAAACGAGGCGTTCCTCCTCTGTTTTATAGCGGACCATCTGAAATATCCGAGTCTGCATCTGTGTTTATATACCGAAGCGGAATCATTGTTTGTGATGAATTCCCTATGTATGTAAAAACATTTATATTAAATCAATTAATCTGAGCAATTAGGCAGCACCTTTTTCCAGCAAGCTTCCTGCTATGAAATCACATTAAAATACGGCAGAAATTATTGGCATCTGCGACTAGGAAAATCACCTTTACCGGTCTCCGTTGCTGAAGAGATTATCCTCCTCAATTTTCTATTTCATTTATCTCAATATTGAGCCGTCAAAAGATAATTATAACTGAATGAGAACGATGCTCCCGAATGAAAAAAAGAATTTACAAAAAATGTATACAAAAATTTAAGTAATTTTCAAATATATATATATATTTTTTTTTAATTGATTTTCCAAAAACACATGTTAAGAAGACTGGAAACAGGACTTTATAAACCAGCACCGGAAAGAGAATATAAACTAGGGTGACGATCCCGTAACAGATCCAGTCGTGGTAAAAATGCTGGAGCCCCCTTGTGGGTATACCAGGAACTGAACACAATTTTATGTTATTGCGTTCTGCCTTCATTCTCCATCCCGTGCGGCATTTTTAACTATTTTTCCTAACCGTATTTGTGCAAAATATATTTTTTTTTTCTGGGAAACGGGTAGAAGAACATACAGAACGTCTCTTGACCGATTCCAATTATGTAAGAGGATAAACCTCTTCTGAACGCGACACGGAAATAGATTCGGAGAGCGGGCTTGTTGCATTATACATTTTGTATTCAGCTTCTTTATTACGCTAACAGACACGGCCTCTTAAGTTAAATTACTTTTGTCACTTTGATACGATGACATAAGCACAAGAGCTCGGTTGAAAGTGTACAATGCTGCGGGCAGCCTTCTATACAGCTGTGTGCGCCGCGGACCTTGAAAATAATGACTTGCAGCAAAACAGACATTCAGCCGGGGGGGGGGGGGGGAGTTATTCGAGGCTACAGAGACATAGAAAATACAAACTCCTTTACTTAATGCTGAATTCAAGCAAGATGTGTTAGGAGGACGCATGGGCAGGCATGGAACCTTCAACAGGTGGTCAACACAGGTCAACCACCAAAGGAATTTAGTAGCACCATCTCAGGAAGACTCTGCTGTCCACAAGAACCCAGTCATGGTGGAAATGTCTAAAGACCTTGCTGCATGTTATTTTAGAATAGAGGGTAATACAGTGAGTTTATTAAACATGCGTGGGGTAGACATACGGCTCCTGAATCTAAGGCGAGACCAACGGCCGATTAAGGTTTGAGTCTTTACAGCAGGAGAAACGAGCAGCCTAGATGGGGCCGAATGGGGCCGATCTGCCGGCAGATTCTGTGTTTCTATTTCAGATGTCACCTGTAGCCATTTGCGGAATTGCAGATCCTTCAAAATAAAGCAGCCCCACTCAAAATAGCCAACTGTCCAGCTAGCCCCCCAACCCATAGAGAGACACATACCTTGTTGAAATCTTTCATTGTGATTCCATCTTCACTCCGTCTTCATTCATTTTTATATATACTGAAAACCAAGCACTTCTGAAGAGGAGACCTCTAATGTAACCTTACAATAAAATGTATCGTCTTCGACTAAAGACTCCGAGGTAACACTCAGCTATCATATACATTAAAGTGCATATAAGGGCTGGGACGTACGTTTGAGAAGTTAAAGGCAACTAAAAGAATGTAAAATAAGGCTTTTTTCAGGAATGAAGCCAGCATGGCTCAGCCTCAGCTCTGGTATACATGGCCTTACCTGCTTGATAATTAGTCTCAGCTCTAGTCACCTGTATTCAAGCATCAATCTAAGAACAACTTCTTCTTCATAGCTGTCAGTTTATTGGCACGGTTTTCTACTTGTTATTCATATGCTATTTGTACTTTACATCACATTAGCTTTGATTCCCCCCATCACAGCTTTCTTCTGCCCACTGATTTTGGCTTGTCATGACTGTCTACTTGGTTAGCCGAGTGTCGGGTCTGAGCTGTCTATCTCTACTCTTCAAGAAGCCAAGTGCAGGTGATCTCCAGAACCTCGGGGCTCCACTCCTGAGACACGGTGGACATTATTACCAGAAGTCCTCATCGATCCAGCTTCTATACCCCAGCCTTGAGCGTATAAACACAGGAACAGCATCACAAAACACGGAATAGACAAATTATGTACAGAATAACCTAAAGACGTCTATAGGTGTTATTCATTAACTAGAGATTGCAGAGGAGAGCTTCGGTTTTAACCTACAGGCTTCACTACTAATTATAAAAAGCAAAACCAGGCAAGATTCTACTACAGGCCCTGGCCCAGCGTAATTCACCGTAAGATTGCTAACATGATCAGGACCTCTCACTGATTTTACTATACATTATTCAGGAGTACGCAGGAGAAACGCGTTGGGGTTGGCCCTTTGTAAGTCATTGAGCTTAAAGTCTAATTCTCCTGCCCCGACACAAGCGAAATAACCTCACAGCAATTTATAAATATATATATAAATATATTGGCTGTCATCTAAAGCCCAGCCATACTGAGCCGACCCCTACTCTGAAACAGACTAACACTGCTATCCTTAACGTATACATATATACACATACATACACACATATGCATTATAAACATAATGCAGCAGAATATGGTGGAGCTATATAAAAAAATATATATAAAATCTATATTATCTATATTTATAATTCTCGGTAAAAAAAAAAATATTGGAACATGACAATATGTGCACCTATGTTACATATTATATATTACATATATTATATAAAAAAATACACCAAAAATTTTTAGTTGCTCCAATTTTTACACTTTATATATAAATATTAGATATATTCTATATAAAACTTTGAAATATTTCATCTCAGTCATCTCTGTACCTGGCCATGCATTCCTAAACAGCAACCCAAATTCCATTGCTTTTTGCTAAACCAAAATGAACACTAGAGAGAGCTGTGCTAAGTCCAGCAGGAGAGAGGGCTGTGAGAACAAAAGCATGAGGAGACTGGAAAGGAACATTGAAGGGATTGAGACACAGAGCAGGACTGGAGGACAGTCTGCTGAAAAGCAGCCTGTGAAAAGGACACCAGCCTTCAGGAGAGGAGAATGCTGGACCAGGCAGTGATGCTGAATGAGCACTGGAGATGCTGAAGGAGTCCTACAAATCTGTGGATGAATGAGAAGATTCTGCTGTAGAGAGAGAGGACAGATCTGTTTGGATGCAATAACTAGAGCTCTGACACATTGTAGCAGGGAATTGTGGATGATACAATGATGCAGGGATAGACTGATAGAGCTGGGCTGCTGTTGAGGAGAAGACAACCAGGAGACAGCCAGACCTTGTGAGTGGGAGGACTACGGTGTATAAGCTGTATCCTGCTGGGAGCTGGAAGAGTGGGGGTTGCAGGGAGTGATTCACAGTAAGGAGAGCATCTTCTGATGCTGGCTGTCATTAAGGAAGAGCCTCAGATGTTGCCTTAAGGGAAGTGAAGCTCCAAATCTTCCAGGAAAGGGACCAGGTGGAGATGTCAGCTACAAGCCAGGTATCATCCAGACTGCCTCTGTAGTCTTGGGGCCACCATCTCCTGTCTGCACTCTGCCAGCAAATCAGCAGGTAGGACCCCCCAAAACCCACATTGCATCTGAGTACTGAAACACTCAAGGAACTGAATCCTCCCAAATACTGCTAAATCCTCTCAATGCCCCCCATCCTCACCTTTATTTGGTAATTGAATGCAATTTCTAGCCAATGGTTCTCTGTGAATTGTGAGTTTTTCGATCCTCTTGGTAGAAGGTGATTTTGGTACAGGTGACATGTACTTTTTCTGCATACATGTTGTAGGCACTTATGTAGGTGGGTACCATCAGGCACATAATGAGTGCATACTTGTAAAAGCAATGCAGCTTTTTGGGACAATACTGCCAGATCTTAAAGGGTTGATGAGCATATTGGGGGGGGGGGGAGGCACAGATTTGTGAATGGCTTGCAAGCAAAGAGACACCATTTCAATGTCTGGGATGATGATGATGATGATGATGATGATGGTGTGTGCAGAGATACATTGTATCCATGTGCAGATCAGAAGTGTGTCATGATAGTGGAGGTTGGACACAGATTGAATTCTGTTCAATTCCTTGGAGTGTGATTTGGAAGAATTTCAGGATGGGTTAGAGAGGTTGAGCATTGCTGATGAGTGAGCCTTCGAACATGTGGCTGGAGGCCACAGAAGAATAAAGAAGTTTTCTCAATGGCAATCCTTCATTTATTATCACCTTGCTGCCAAAAGGTAATATCACTGTTTATTTATCAAGAATGTATTCATTGTCCAAAATTGGAAGTTCCAAATGTTAAAGAATTTGATTTCAAGGTCTCAGACCTTTCAAAGAACAAAAATATGTGAAAAGGAAGTCACCGCTCATTTGGACTTTAATTTTCTTTCTCTACTTTTTTTGTTTTCTAAAAAAATGAGCCTTATATTCCAGAAAATGCAGACATAGAGGCATTTTAATGTGGTATCTCGTGGTATTTGGTTTGGATATTGAGTTGATGTTTGCGTCGCATGGAGAAGCTTCTCTTGTGCTGAAATGTGCTTCTAATTCCATGATGATCACCGAATTGAAGATCACATTATATTCATACATACATACATAGAGGGTGATAGAGAACTTGGAACAGCCTCCCAGCAGAAGTGGTAGAGGGTAATACAGTGAGGGTATTAAACATGCATGGGATAGACATACGGCTCCTGAAGACGAGACCAATGACTGATTAAGGTTTGAGTCTTTACAGCAGGAGAAACGGGCGACTAGACGGGCCGAATGGGTCTGATCTGCCGACAGTTTCTGTATTTCGATGTTTCATATTTTATTAATATTATATTTTTTATTTGTCAGTATTTTTGAGTCTTTTTAATTTTTTTTATTTTTTTTTATTTTAGATACAAAAAGGTACAAAACAAATAAAAAGACAATAACTTACAATACATTAGCAGCATATGAAATTGCTTATTGCTGGTATTTTTGAGTCTTAATGTCATTATTACGGGCTGTGGCACTTAACGCTCAATGTGATTAAAGTTCCATGTAGACACATTATAATTCTTTGTGAACTTAGGGTCGTTTGGGTCTCTGGTTGGCTAGTTGTCTATCTGGAGAGTCTCAAAATAAGCTAAAAGATCTTGAAAACGGCGTATGCTTCCTGCAAATTACTCAGCAAACAGTTGGAATGTGAAGTTTATTAGAAATATAAAGTTTGATGGAAATCATTGTCAATCACTATAGGACTAATTCTAGTTCTACCTCCCAGAATGGATCCATCTTTTGAAGGATGGTTGATAAAGCCTTGAGAAATGTAAGTGACTAGAATAATCCATACATACAGTATTCAAAATTATTATATGGCAAGAAATCGCGGTTGGGTATGACCCTCAGCCAAGCTCTACAGTACTGCACAGAGTTTTATGAGTTTAGGGCCCCGGGAGCTGCAGTATCCTCATCAGCTTTAGGTGTTAGTATCCTGAAGAAACTTTGGTAGTGGCAGGTTCTAGAATGAAGTTAAGTTCAAGAGCTCTTTAGGGAAGGTGCGAAGTTTTCAGGAACCCCACTATGGTCGCTTAATTAGTCACATGAGGTTTTGTTTTTGGTCATCTTTTGGTTTAGTAAAAAGACCCCATGAAGCTCCAAGGTGTTGAGTTCCTATACAGTTTTTTTTTTTTAGAAGGATGATGCCAAGCAGACAATGCGGTTTATTTTATGGATGACCTGGCAAAGGATGCAGCTGAAGGTCTTCTGCCATTCAGCTAGAGAGTCCCACGTGCTGCTCGGCGTGTATCAGACGCATGGGACATCAATGACAAAGTGACGTCCAAAGTTGGGTTACCCGGTGCCTTTGGTTTTAGAAAATAAGTCAGTTTGCACCCAGAGTTTGCTGCCCTTCACTCTTCTCATTTATCTCCAATTGTCTCCAACTGTTACAGCAGCAGAACAATCTTAATTATCCGATCTCTTGACGGCTGATATAACAATGACCTAGATTGCTACCTAATTAAATGAGATCTAAAGCTGAACTACAATTTTCTTGTTAAAATTGCTAAATATATATGGACGAGTTTGTATGCATTTAAACTGATCTGATGCCCTTTGAGGGAAAAACATGATGTCGTAAAAGAACAGCCAACCATATTTTTATGGACAAAAACTTAGGTTTTGAGACGTTTTTAGACGTGAAAATCACGTAATACAACGCTGTCTTGAAATAAAAAGGAGCCCGGGGCCCGGTTGTATCAAAGTGGAGGTCTGTAACCTGCCTGCCAATACTTCCTGCGTGTGTGACTCGCAGTGTTGGGATGTGACATCATATCCTGTGCTCTCCAAGAGAAGGTGGTGCGTGGGACTCAAGGGAGGAAGTGTTAGCAGAGACCGTTGCCTGCAGCTGTTCAAGCCTCTACTTCGGGACTATGGTGGCTTTTTGAGGGGGCCCAAGGAACAGCTTCTATGAGGCCCTAAGATAAGCCTAGGCCCAGGGCTGTTGCCCCTTTTGTCCCGCATTAAAGATGGCCATGACAATATATTATCTGTCTCCCCACTTCTCATTGGCGGTAGCCAAGTGATTCCTTAAAAATTGGCTCCGCAGCCAACGGAATGCTTTGTTAGCATGTCTGTGCACTTGTGGTCGCGCTTTTACCGTATGTATCTACACAGTCCAGGTTTAAAAGGAGAACAGAAGGTCAGGGACATAGCGGTGATTCTCATGAAACCACGATTTGCTTCAATGATCCATGAAAAAGGTAAATATGGCTTTACGGCATCAACGAAGGAACGGGCGAGATTGCATTTAAGATATCACGATGAAATCGGAGAGTTCTAATCACAGAGCAATTACTCAACTGAAACATTCAAAGAAGAGCTGGAGAAAAAGAAATATATATAAAGCTATAAAAATTAATACAACGTCTGATTTGGCTTCAAAAAAGGATTTTTCCTGATTGATGGCAAAATTATTGCATCGGTGTGTTTTTAATTCCATTTCGATCGTCTAAAACATTTTTTTTAATTTTAAAACTAAATTAGCATTTAACTATGTAACTGTTAGCATGTTACGTGTACCCATCAACGTCTTTAACCTAAAGTCATACCTGGGAACTACCCAGAGTCTCCGGGTGAAGAGGAGCTTCTCCTGTTCTCCGAGTCACCGGGTGAGAGCGTTGTTGAGGCACGCCCACTCCCCGCCCTATTCCTGTCCAACCCCCATACAAATTTAAGATATCAAAGACCAGCCCTGCCCTTATATATATGAGCCACGCCCTTTATAAGCCACACCCATAGAGAGGGAGGGCACCAGGGATGCCTATAGTTTCCAGAATAAGGTGGCTGATGCTTTTTTCAACACGTTCAAGAACAATATCTCCCAAATTTAGTTCAGACAGTGACTTTTGGGGGCCCAAGTCCATGTGTCCCTCTTTCCTCCCCGATTCTCCTCTTTTTCAGAATGTCTGTATCACAGGGTTCTACAACCAAGAAGTGTTAGGTTGTGTATGGGTCTGTGTTATGCTCCTGGTTAACATATTAACGTGTTTAATTTTTTTGTTGACTTCATTAATTTATTGTTGTTTAGTCCACTTTAAGGGCCGATAACTTCACTATAGTTTTGGTTATAATTTGGTTTCTCCGGTGAGTGTATTTTGGGATATTGTTCTCATCTCGTTTCAATCATTATCTCCTAATGATTGAACTTTCAGCCTCAAACATTTTACTTTAATTAGTGAATTTTATGGTAAAAATGTGCTATAATTTCAGGCTGATTTGAGTTTGCAAACGCTATAGGCAGTTTATTAGACTGTTTATGTCTGACTCCCACCCACATGCGCCGTCGGGTCCTCCGCGTCTTCTCATGTGCAACACAATCTGTACAGTGTAACATATACGTATAAACAGTGTCACAGCGGAGTAAATCCAGACATAGCTGCCGATTTCATCCCGTCTCATTAACATTCCCCCTACATTATCTCCGCATTGAGAAAACGGGAGGAGCAGGGCATAATTTTTTGTTGATGTTGTGTGTAAGCTAGGTGGGTCTGTGGACCTCTCATGGAGGACCAACCGGTTGAGGTTACTCCAAAGGCTATGTCCCGGTGATAACTTACGGCCACAAATCATTAACTCATTATCTAAAATAGGTGTTTTAGGCTGTCACTCAAGTTCTAGTAGAGCACTACAGCTCAAAATGGCAGACCATAGAAACCTAAAATTAGGAGTCCCTAGCCGTTTGGCTGAGAAGTTTGCCCTTTTTCCCTTCTTTTAGTGCTTAAACCTTACAAGGTCCTTGGCCTTGTTTTGTGATATATCCCTGGAGTCTTAATCAAAGGTCATACTGTCTATTGGGTCAATAATAAAGATGTTGAATCACGTAAGCTTTTGGGACTTGAGAGGTCTTGTCTTCACATGGAACTCCATCTTATCCTGACCCAATACTGCTATACATAATCTACTTATTTGGTATATTCCTGCATTCCAAGAACCTCTACCATTTTTGTTGGAATGCTAATCATCACCCCTAAGTGAAGACATTCATTCCTACAACAAATCTGGGCCCTCATCCTTCTATGTTTGCACAACAACCTCTTGTCATAACATCTCTCCTTCTCATGTCCTCCTTTTTAACCTCATTCTCTTGTCCATCCTCCAAGCTACTCTTAACACAACAAAAAAAAACCAACCTTGTGCAATTAAAAAATAGTAATGATGGGTTAGTTATCTTGACAAGACAAGGACATGATACCAACATCGATCCAAGCTGTGCTGTAACTTAGACAGAGGAAAGGAGAGGATCAGAATTTATTGCCCCGGCTTTGAAGTTCCGATGCCCCCATCCAACAAAGGACACCCAACGGAATAGGGAATCGATGGATGAAATTTCAGCCGAGGTGCCAGGAGGAGCGTTGAGTCTGTAGAATTCACTGTGCGGCTCTTTTAACTAGTCTACAAAATCCCCAACCCCCATTCTCCTTCAGAATGTTTAAAGCCCCTTTGGGCTTCTTGCAGCGAGCGGATTCTACTATCTCCTTGTTCAGCCGATTTCAGCACATTTGAAACCCTTTGATGTGTAACAGACTGGATTATTAGGGAAGAGAGAAGTGTTAGGTGGATTGAGATAAAACAACATTGAGGCAACCAGGAGCAGAATGTTCACATTTTCACAAATCAGATTTCATCAGGCATTAACCCTAATACTTTTAAGATTAGCACACAGGTTCCCACCAAGCTATTTCGGGCGGATGTTAACTAATGACTTCTGAGAAGTCTTCCTGTAAGTGACTTTAACCATTAAGGACCCCCTGACTTATATCTTGCAACAGAGTGTATTAGAAGAAGACGAAGAAGACAATGTATCTGCTAATTTTAATGGCGGAAGTTATACTTTTGTAAGCTTAAGTATTTTGTTTCCTTCCTTCTTAATAGACCAACAACACCTTATTTCAAGGAACCTTTATTATACAAAAATACCAAATAGAACACTGTGTCTTACCAAATTCATTAGGTTTGTCTCAAATAAATAGGATTTTATTCATATACCAGAGAAGGCTCAATCCAGAACTTAAATATAACAATTAAGAATGAGGACCAAGGCTATCTCCCAACGTTTCGACTGAAACCATAGACAAGAACACAACTAATGCTAAAAACCCATCAAGTAGATACTCTATTTGCGTTAACCTTTACAGAGAAGAAGTCAATATATTCCATGGAATTGAATATTTAGATCAGGGGGTCTTACATTTTAGACCAGGGGGTCAATGGAACGTGGAATGAGATGCATCCAACTGGCTGTTTATTTCCACAAAGCTGTCTAAAACCTCTGACGATGCAGCTTATTTATGCATTTCGATTTTTTTTTTGCTTTTGTTATTGGGGGAAAAAAACCAAAAAACGCTTCCATTTATGTAAATTTAATAATATTCCAATCTATGCAAAATCTCAGCTTCAGGCGGTTGGAAAATATGTCTATCCATTTGATAACCTGCCCAGATATTGTAACTCACCCTCAGAGATACTTTCTTTGCAGTTTGCTTAGAATTAATGCTGAATTAGAGGTTTATATTGTTAGAAGTGGTGTTTAACCACAATGCAGAAGGTTTCGGCCCCCTCTGGTCACAGTAATTTACCAGCTTTATTGTGTGCTCTCAGTTGAAGATTACATTTTCAAGGTAATTTAGCTACAAAACATATATCAGATCTCTCTCCTTTAACAGATGCCTGCCATCTGACCCGATCTACAATCATTATTTGTTATTGTTGCCCAGAACTGTGAACGAGATGGTTGGGATTTCAGAAAAAAAAGATTATTTTTGTATTTTCTAACCCAAGGAGTGTCTGGTTATTACCATAGAAGGTAGATTCAACATGGCAGCCTTTCTAAGAGAAGACCAGTAAAGAATGAGAGAGCAAGACCTGTTCTGTAGGGTTCACTTGATGTAAGATAAGACCCTAAATAAAAGTTCGTTTGAGAGCCAATGAAGTCCAAACATAGGACCAATTTCACTAACCTGTACCTCTGTAGGGTTGATTTGATCTTTGATGAGCCCCTAGATAACAAATCTCTTAAGGGACAATGAGGTCCAACCATGTAACTAAGTAACTAAGATGAGTTACTCATCTCAGGTCCATTAACTTCTTGAGTCCCCATGCTTTTGAGTAAACCAGGGGCATTGTATGTAGACAAAGCTTTTATGTTCTACACTACAGACTGGAGTGTACCGGACGCCTTTAAACTTTGAAATCAGCAGCCTGCAGACACAGCTTTGATGTTCACGAGGTTTATTTAGCGGCTTCCTGTGGCCCTCACTAGAATGTATGAAACAACATACTCCTTCAGCGGTGTTTGAATGAGTTTAGGGCATATTGGAATGCAATATTACGGAGCGACAAATATTACAGCCAGGCTTTCTAGATAACGCACTTATCCCTGTTTTACCTGTCATGGATGCTTGGAATGGTTTTTTAAAGTAAGACTGCTTAAACCGCCCATTGTCGAACATAAGAACGTTGGTTTGCTCCTACTATACAGTATATCAGACCTAATATTTGGATGAGAAATTATCTTCCGACCTCTGGCCGAGACTCTGGGACTCCGAGCAGATATTGATGGGTACAAGACTTTGATGTTATCTGTGGTGCACGGAAAAGTAAATAATGGGCCTCATTCCCGATCTTTAACTATCCAGCTTCACGTGAAGTGTACATGGACAACACTTCACGAGAAGCCCATGAGTTGACTTTAAGTTATTGGTGGCTATGGGGCAAAGTCTGGAGGTCTTCTGTGCGATGTGTTTTATTCCTAGACACGTCCTTGGTGGTGTCTTTTCCTCAGGGATAAATGAAAAGCTACCTATGGTTCATTTAGCCCTAAGGAGCTCACTGCTGGACCCACCATCTGATGCGACAGACCTTTGGAAGTCCACAAAGCATCTAAGACATTTGGTTAAAGGTCTATTGCAAAGCCTGCTGTTGCTTTCAGGTACATTGACGATTAGAGACAGATATGCAGTCCCAGTATAGGTATGTTTAGATTATTTTATTTTCTCATATGGATTTCTTGGTTTGACCCAAATAGCGGACCTCTTGTAGGTATTGAGTGCTCGGATTTTTTCTCCTGCCTAGATTTTTTTAATCTCTGCCTATTTATTGGTGATATTCAACTTTGTCGTATGCAACTGTAGTACGTATCTTAAAGACATTTATTTATTTTTTGTCTAAATTACCACTTAGCCTCCAGATGCTCCCAGATTAATATAATTGTTTAAGGCTTCTCTTCTTTAGTCGACCTCCCTTGCTTGCGTAGTGCTGTATGAAGTTGTAGCTTCTTATGAATTAATGTTTAATATTAAATACATCATAACGATGTCATATATGAGCCATAGAAAAAAAATAATAATAAAATAAATGGAAAAAAAGACAAAAATGCTAAAAAACTAAATTAAACACATTGTCAGTTTCCTCCACCTGTATGTGTTTAACCCTTTGTTCCTGAATTCTTGAATGCAAAGCGGGATAATCGCTGTAAGCCTCTGATGTGGCGGCTCTATATTGTTTGTCGGAGGCTTTGTGTAAAGGATGCGGTGGATATGATGGAGGATTTGGAACGCCGTGTCACACTTTATTAAAACAATCAGTCAGCCTAATGACAAGTACCGAGTGGCCCACCGCATGTCCGTCATGGCAGAAGCTCTCGTAGACGTCAACATCCGAAAAACGCGCATGCATCGTGGTCCTGATCAGGTGAATACAATCCAGGATCCAGGGTCTGCCCTCATTATCTCTCTGGTTATTACCGTCATTCCTCATTTTAACGGAGGTGATAGGACAGGTGCTTGGAGTTCTACAGCTTTACGGAGGGAGGCAGGACCCTAAAATGTTCCTGAGCTACGGGAGATGATTGCTGAATTAGGTTACGGCACAGTCCCCGGTGTACTGCTCCAGATCTGTTAAGTTTCAGCTGCAAAAAAAATAAAATATCAGAAGCCATTTGGTTCAAAGCAGGTAACATCAGATGGCGTTCGATTGTCATAGAAGTATGTTTGGATAAAGGGTGAAAATTCCGGGAATTCCAAAATTACACTCCCTGTACGATACAATATAATAGAATCTGTCACACTTTACTATAATTCTTATTATTTAAAGGGACACTCCAGCCATCAATTGCACTTTAATGAATATGGTAGATGCAAGGTCTCCTGGGGATTTTCTTTATGCCCCCCACCCAGCGAATGCATATACATATTTGCCCCTTCCCCTGACCCCCACCAAGTATTTTCCGTGTTCGACATATGTTCAAACGCATCTTTCTGCACGCAGTGGTCAGACCCCAGGGCACATGTGCGGAAAGAGCCTCCATTGATTTTAATGGGAGAGCCTCCCTGCCACTGATTGACTGCTTCAAGCAGGCCACCTGATGACGTAAGGGCGGCCGACGCGTGCGGTCGTACGTTACACTTTTATGCTCACGTAGCATATACAGCCGCACGCTGCAGCACAGCGAGTGTGCGGTGCTGTCGGCCAGTGACCCACCGGATCCCACCACACTTGCCTTGTGTGTCAGATGGCCAGTCCGGGCCTGGCTATGTGATAAGGGTGTAGATCAGGACTGTCTTCATTTGTAAGGGGGTGCTTGTCACGCCTTTTCTCTTTCACCATTCTCTGATCACAGACTTCCTAAACTTTCTATCCTCCAGTCATTTTATGGCTTTATTAAATCCCAACATATTTTAATTAAAACATGTCCGGAAGCTTGATGTAAACATCTGTCCAGGTCCAGCAACCTACAGATAATATATCACCGACGCATTTCGCCATCACCCATACGCCTCGTTCGTTCCATTCCTTAATCGGCCATCCAATTTTTTGCCTTTTGTCAATTCTCGAAATAAGATATAAAACCCAAACTTTGTTGTTTCATGTATAGATAAATAAAATATAAATAATATCTGGCTCTAGATGATATCGACTATGAAGCAAAAGACAATTCTTTGTTGGGTAATGTCAGGGTCTGTTAAAAAAAGATGACTTTTGGTAAATGCAAATAGAAACATTGGGGTTTTTTTTTTGTGCTTTCACTATAAAATGAGATTTTTTTATGCTTCAGCAACTTGCAGATTGATCCGACTCCACATAGAACAATCAGATATCCGTCATCAGGATGCAGACGATTTATTTAATCCTCTGTCTCAAGGTGAGGTCAGCTTCTGCCTTGGGGTACGGCGATGACTTTGACTCCTTTACTGAACCAGGAGGGGGTAAAGCAAAAAAATATTTGTTTCAATTTTCATTATCTCCAAGATCCAAACAAGCATTTCAACGAGGCTACGTACACAGGACTTGCCTCCGAGCTTTTTGGTTTGATAAAACTAGTTTATTGATATCATGATAATGAGATATCAAGGAATGAGGTTTATGTATATGAATGAGTGTAATGCCCCTGTAGACACCTTGAAATAAGATGGGGAACAACCTACATGGCTTTAGCTACTGTACCCAGGTGTAAACCCTCTACACCCTATAATTACCCTCCTTGGCCATCACCACTTCCCATAATCACACTTTACGCCCCTATCGTTATTCTTCAATTCTATGAGGACATCCTCTATGCATCTAGTCATTCCAGGGAGGTAAAGACCTCATCTACCATTTGCACCCCCCTCAACATTTCAGGTGTCCAGATGGAGACATCTGTGTTAAGAGGTGAGACAAGAGGTGGGGGATGGGTGAAATTTGGGACTGTCCTGCAAAACCGAAACTGTTAGGAGGTATAGATCTGTACTTCCTTACACTGTATAGACATGATAGAGAAGAGGACGTCGAGATGACATAGTGTGGTTCATGCACCAACCCAAGATCATAGCCATATCCCATTCATGGTTAAATCCCCTCTCTGTGTTAGGCTCTACCACGTCTACTGGGAGTAGTTCCCCTTATCTACCTCCCTTTGAGTGACTTGAAACGTTCTTACATTACATCTAACCCTACAAGGAACATGAGTGATGGTTCCGCTGTGTCTAGTTTTGTTTTTACGAAGAATATTTGTGATATGAAGATATTCTGCCCAACCGTCATGGTATACATTTATTCAAAGGCTGCTGAACCCGCATTAAATAAAATCCCTCTACTACCCAATTTACTCCCACCCCATAACCACGAGGACTGGATATTGGTAAGAGAGCAAAGCATCTACTGCACAATTACTTACTTGGAATATCACATATACAATGCATCAATAGGAAAGTGTTTATTTTTCTTTAAATTAAAATGTCAGCCTGTGCTGAAGCATCAATTATTTTCAGCATACATAGTTTGAAAAAATCAGGATTTGACCTTGACATTTTGCACAATACAAACCTTTCTTTTTCTATTTAGTGAGAAATCATGTGTGTTTTTATAAACTATATTATGGGTATATTATACACACACACACACACACACACACACACACACTACTGTTCAAAGGTTTGGGGTCACTAAGAAGTTCCTTTGTTTATAAAGAAAAGCAGATTTTGTCCATTAAAACATGAAATGGATCAGGAATCCAGCGGAGACGGGCAAATGTTGGAAATGACTATTGTAGCTGTAAACGTCCCTTTATCACTCCCATCACTCCTGTGTTCCAACGGCCCTTTATCACTCCCATCACTCCTGTGTTCCAACGGCCCTTTATCACTCCCATCACTCCTGTGTTCCAACGGCCCTTTATCACGCCCATCACTCCTGTGTTCCAATGGCCCTTTATCACTCCCATCACTCCTGTGTTCCAACGGCCCTTTATCACTCCCATCACTCCTGTGTTCCAACGGCCCTTTATCACTCCCATCACTCCTGTGTTCCAATGGCCCTTTATCACTCCCATCACTCCTGTGTTCCAATGGCCCTTTAGCACTCCCATCACTCCTGTTCACTCCCATCACTCCTGTGTTCCAATGGCACGTTGTGTTCGCTGATCCAAGTTTAAAAGGCTAATTGATGGTTAGAAACCCCTTTTGTAATTATGTTACAGCCGGAAATGTCCTTGTTTTCCATGAAAACAACTGAGTGACCCCAAACCTTTGAACAGTAGTGTATATACACATATATCATTTTGTTTTTGCTGTGTTGCTTTAAACATTTTACTTTACTGAGAGGGTGGTAGATAAGTGGAACAGCTCCTCAGTAGAAGTGGTAGACGCTAATACACTGAATCTAAGACAAGACTAATGACTAAGATTGTTCCGATTGGGTCTTATCTGCCACCAGATTCCATGTTTTTAAATTTATCCATATTTCTAAGTAAATTGATACTTTTTGCCATAGTAAACATTATTTGTACTATAAAATGATTATACGGCTCATATATCCTGCTACCTGTATTATTTGTATAAAAGGCCCTTACAGACGCTCATTACCGCTCCGGCTTCATTCAGCCGCTTACGCCTTATTCCCCCACGGACATAAAATTACCCTTTATCAGGAACTCTGTATAGGATGGATCGTCGGAAGAACTGCTGAGCTTTTATGTTGACGTATCCATTCCGGCTCACCTGCGCCTCATTATTAATTAGCCCTTCTCTAGGGGGGTTCACAGCTTGGGTCGACATTTTAAATTAACTTTCAGTCTTATCGGTGTGCAGTTGCCATAGTATCCCTTTAATTAGGAATTGCTTTTAAAAGCTCATATCGATATGGATCGGACCGGAAACCCTTGTGTTTTAGATGAATTCTTCTAGAACTAGAACTTCTACTACCAGTAACGTTTATTTTAATGGCAGTTATTTCCTGCCACTGATTGGCTGCTTGAAGCAGCCAATCATAGGCGCGAAACGTCGGACCATGGTGGAAGTCCTCTGCTGCAACTCTAATGTGAAGGTATGACGGAGGTGGAATCTTGGTGGCTTGCGGACATTGTCACCCTGGAGAAACACTGACCCAAATCTCAGTGATCAGTCCTGATTTCTGGAGCTTCCAGGGGAAATCCAGAGAGCCCCCAGATATTGCTCTCAATCATGGAAGGTATAGTTCAAAAACACAAGGTGGGCTACACGTTAGATGCTCTGGCCCTCAGCATCACAGCGATGAACCCATATGAAAGGAATATGGAAGGATTCGGTATTCATCATGTCTAATAAATGTCTCTAGAGGCTCCTTTATACACACCCTACACTATTGCTTTAAGATAAAATACGCTGACATCTAAAGGAATGTTTTCCTTTTATTGATTCTGGTCCTTCAGCATTTGTACAACAATTCTTAAAATAGACGGTGGTTAGGGTACCGGGGTTTAATCTCTCGTATCCTCAGCGGAGCCCGTGACGGAGACATTCTGACAGACGTACCCTTTGGATGTTTCAGTAGCGCAGTCACACTAATGAAGTGAACTTGACTCGAAACGACTCTGTTGCTATGGTTTGCGTCTCCATGGTTTAAACTATATCCATTTTAACATTTAGAATATCTATATGCATAAATTGGATCACACTGAGTGTAAGCCTATGTATTTCCATTCTTAATGTATTCGCGCTATATCGATACATAGGTAAGATAGGTTTTTCATTCTGGAGTTTCTCAACTATTTTTTTAATCATAATGCCTATAGAATTTCCAACCCTCCTAACCCTTTATGTAGTATACTACCTACCAGGGCCGGACTGGCGATCACAAGAGAGCCATGGAGCTTCAAGGCTAGGGACCACTTGATGACGTAAGTGTGGCCCTCACTTAGATGAGTTCAACCGCTCACTTCTCTTCGTCAGGACATAACGGGGGTCACCATAAAACCATCTCATGTTTCTTCAGCTTCTATAGTACAAGTAGGCTACTGACATTGTCCATCAGTGAACCCTATGGAGCTGGAATGGCAAGCTTGTAATGGCAAGTGATTACAAGGCACTGATCACCACATTCTAGAATGTTAAAATGATTCTTCCAAGCTAAACAGAGTATTTTGTAGTCTTGTTTAAATGATGTTCTACTATTTCTTCTCGATTTTTAACTATCAGCCTCTGTTAAGTTGGACATCTGGCAAAAATGTACACCTTGACCTCATTTGATGGGTCTGATTTTAGAGAGCTTTTATATAGAGGAGAATGCGCTATATAGACAAACACACACACACACAACAGTGTCTTACAGAGATATTCCTGGCTTTTTATTAGTTACAGGAGCGTAGTCAAGCTTATACAGATTTCTTTCGACGAATGTAACAGATGATGTGATTTTCTCTGTATGTGTGAAGTTAAACTCATTCAAGTAGGTATAATTTCTGTATTGATCTAGAAACGATCTGACTACACTTTAGGTTGAGGTTATGATACCGACCCGTTCATTGGAATGTTGTGTTACAGATTTGAAAGCGGATGGTAAATAATTAGGCCACCTAAAAACTATGAAGCTTAGTTCAAGAATTGTAGGATGTATGGAGCTCTCAGATATGAAGATATTGTGATAGATGCTCTGGATACCACCAGAGAGTAGAAGAAGAACGTAGTTGGTACAACATATATTAGATGGTTGCCTACCAGAGGCTGGGTGGACAGTTTTTGTAGAGAGACAGTTGCCTAATTTGTTCAGAAGAGACAACCTTCTCAATGAGGTCCTGAAGCTTGTGGAGCCCTGCATGGGAGACGTAAGGGAATGTTCTGATGTAGTTTGACCCACCCAAGCATCTTTGGAAAACCTGAGGAAGAAGGTGATCACAAGTGAAGCCAGTTGCCCTAATTCAGTGACAAGCATAGTTGGAAGTGGAGTGTTGCACTTTAAACATGCTGGCAACAATAGCCCAATGGACGTCACATCAGTAGATACTCAACGACTACTCTTTACTGAAGCCGATTATATATGATCTTCCGATTACCGTGTAAGCAACCCCAACATATAAGGTTTTGGGCGAGGATCACCATATGTGTAGGACTGTTCCTCAAATAAAATCTATAATTTGCCACTTCTAGAAGACTACAAAGTATTTAAACATTTTATGCCTTAAGCCAATAGGCATCAAACTGCAGGGGTGCGAGCACAAGGAATTGTTAAATCTTCGTGGAATGAAGAAGTCCCGGAATGACAAAATCATGTTACAAATTTTAATCACAGAACCACATGGAGCCACAGCTGAGTGTAGGAAGATTAAACTAAACTAAAGACTGTTCCTTGACATCCAGGACACTTAGCATCTATGCCAATTAGCATGGTTTTAATTAAACCAGATATTTTACTTGAACTCCGTAGACCTTCCAGCGACGTAACTATAATTCCTATCATCCTCACGCAACCTTTGAATAAGGGATATGGGAAAGGGATAGCCTTTAGAGAGGAAGCAGCTTTCAAGCAGGATTTCTCTCGCCTCTTTGTCATTATAATCGCGGCAGCTTTCAGCAAGTCTCTGCCAGATTGAACCATTTGGAGAGTTAATTCTGCGTTGTGTGCATTTTCAGGATTCATACGGGTCCAATAATCTGGAGAACCTGCAGTATTCGTTATTCTGTCAGTCCTGTAATTACGTTTGCCATCCCAGTGCTTTGGCTGAAATCAGCATCTGGTCTTCTAGCTGCTGTGGGCTGCAAATCCCACGATGCTCAGCCAGTCTAATCACCGTCAGGTGGTATTGTATTATTCCGTCAGATCTGGACTGCATTTCCCATTATGCTTTACCGCATGCATTCTACAGTTATTTGCGTTTTGAGACTCCTCGTTTAACTCTTTCCCCAGTTGCCGATAATAAAACCAGGAAGTATAAGCAGGAAGCATACTGATGCCCACGGGGGGGCCAGCATGGGCTATAGTGGGCCTTGACTGTTGTGCGGAGGAGGGGTAGGCTTTTTTGGCGGGAATTTCGGGGGTGGAGTTGGGGGAAGATTATATAAGTGGCTGCTTTCCCGGACTCAGGAACCATTTTTTGTGGTTAGCTTACCTGGTTGCGAGTCCCACCCTCCCTCCCTTTTTCTTTTGTTTGTAGGTTTGTGTCGTTTGTCACAGTCTGTGGGGCGGCAGCTTGCCAGGTATCCAGGGGGTTAACGTGGTGGTAAGTGAATGGTTGGTAACATCTGGTGGGAGGTTCTTGGCTGTCAGTGCTGGGAACCTCAGGTCAGGGTGGGGGCATCTGGGTATGTCCCTTCCTTAAGTGGTATTTGGTTCTGGTACCTGGATTACTTGGCAAGCTTGGTGTGTTTATTGTATATATTTACATGTTGGTGTTTTGAGTCATTGTCCTTGTTAACGCACCTATGTTTTTTGTTTCAGGTTTTTGCGTGACAATGACTCTAATAAATAAAATTGGCTGTGGCCTTTTCTTATCCATATTCTATGGTGTGCGGTGTCGTTATTGGGGTTTTAAGGGGGGAGTATGCCTAGCCCGGAAGATCGAAGCTACAACAGTCATTTCTCTGTAGCTGAGCTCACATTGAAATCAATGGGATTAGCAGGAGCCAATCACACGCATGCTAAGAAAACATCAGTGTTTGGGTTGCATACATGCGATTGGTGGCTGCTATTCCCATTGACAAGAATAGGAGTACTACTGAGCGAGTGCAAGAAGTGTACTTAGGAACACTTCCTGCTTTCAGTAGAGACAGCTGGGGAGGAGTCTAATGAGACAGAAGTCTAATTTTCTAAACACCAATAACTAAAGAACCCCTGCACCGATTTACATGCAGTAAAATGCAATAGAGTCCATGGAAAGTGGACTTTAAATCGCATTTACCATGAAAAAAAAGATTTAGTGGACCTTTAAAAGTTATTATAGTTGAGAAAGAGCTAGAAACAGTTATCAGGTAGCCCAGCACTGAGTTTCAGATCCAGTAGAACTTCCATGGTCTCTCCAGAAGTTGACGGAGTGGGGGTATAGCCACGCGGACTAATTGGCGACCCTGCACTGTGGAGGAATGCAGTTGCAAAGCGGTATGCTCGGCCATGTCTTCTTGCGCTTCAGTGTCGCTCTCCCCGTGCGTTCCAGCACACATGCAAAAAAAGGAAAACGAGTTCCAAAAATAGCTAAACTCTTCTTCGGCCAATTATCTGTCAGGCAGCTTGGGCTCTGCGTAATGAACCGGAGGGTGGGGGAAGAAAGATCTGTCAGCAAAAATCTTCTCTCCAAGTACAGTAGCTGTGCAGCGATGGGATGGGTTGCTGCTGTGAAACCCTTCTCATTAATAAGGTGCTTATTAGCTAAACATACATATATCTTTCCTCCCGAGTGCCCCTGTTTAAGAGGGACAGTCCCACCCATACTCACCTATGCCCTTTCCTCCCCTGATGCCCCTCTTTTCTAGGAGGTCAGAATGTTTGCTGGGGATGAGGGTATCACAGGGCTCTACAGCCCTAAAAGCCCCAATACTTATTATAATTAATCCTTAATATGAGATTGTTTGGCTGAAAATATATTGTCGGTGGAGGGATTTGGGTTGAGTACGATGTGATGCTAATACTACGAGGCAGCTTTGGGTTGAATTGAATTGGCCATTCTTTGTAATATTGATCCTCTGTATGCGGTTAGACAGGAGACACCTTCTAATGACCCGCGGTCTCTAGAACCCAGATTGGTAGAATGTTTCCTAGAAGTTCAGTTCATTAGAAGTTCTCACCATTCCCATGTGTGTATATAGAGCAAAGGCTTTATATATATGTGTGTGTGACCAAAAACACTGCTGAAGGCAAGATTCATCGCAGCTTGTTAAATCCTCTGTGTGTATTCTGATGACTCCTTTCATGTTTCCACGCATTCACACCTAAGAGTAGACCGGCCGAGGAGGAGGAAGGCAAAACAATTCGGGGTTCTATGATGGCTGTCCACTGAGTGGTGTGTTGAGCTGACAAGCAATGGAGGCTGTAAGTAGGCTGGTTGGGGAGATCAAAGCTCTCCTCTGTAACCGGCCCATTATGCTGCGGGACATCGAGAGGGGGCTTGATTACCGCCTAGACCTGCCACCTACAATCGCATACATCTACAGTCCTACTTTGGTTGGGGTGAACTTGTGCCAGGACAATCTGACCAACCAAGACAGAATGTTGGCCAAGGATGCCCTCTGAAACCCTCTCCTTTCCCATATACATTATACACACATAAATGTGAATCTAGATAACACTTAAAATAAATGACTAATTACTGAAGCCGTGACAGTCGGTTGGTATTATACTCCCTAGAATTATCTATCCGTCGTGTCCTCACATGGCTTTTTTTTTGCCTGGAAATGGGAGTCTTGATTTTTGACAGATACATAGTTCCTTCTTAGCTCGGCTGATAGGAAGCCATTGTCACAGCGTATCATAAAATGCTTTTAAAAAACACGTCCGCATGCCCCAGATTATTTATTTATCAACTGCCGTTATGTGTATTTGTGGGATTAAGGAGACACTAAGGTATACATATATCAGGGTGGATTTTTTTGCATTATATTTGTGCCAGTTTTAAATTTAATAGTTTGTCAAGGCTTAACCTTTGTGAATTTAGTTGATAATATTATGATAATTGCCGTTTTTAACTTGTGGGCCACTGTTCACTTTTCTTTATCATTTACAGTGTACGTTTTCCCTAAATCCGTCTTCTTCTAGCCACTAAAGGCTATCTGGGGCCAGCACCCCCTTGAAGAGTGAGCACTCCGGGCAACCTACCCTTGGAAATTCCCAGCCATATTGATTGCGACCGCCGGCTGGGCAGTAGGGGAGAGAAGCACCGGCCTTCCCCTACCCCTGGCCATTTCCATACCTATTGTTTTGGTGGGGTGTTGCTGACCCCAAAATAATAGTCAACCGCATGTATTAAAGTAATTCAGTAAAACCAAATGGTTCTGATAACCAAATTAATTCTTATGAAAACCAGCTGATGAGACGAGGAATTGACCTCAGAACTTCCTCGCTTAAAAATTGTGATACAACATTGTAGGGCTTCCTGGAATTGGGGTCAGGAAATAGAAGTTTGTGTGAAATTAAGAAATGGTGTGGTTATTGCCACCTTTGCTGAAGCATTCTACGTGCTCTGCTTATTTTCTTGTCTCTGAATTTAATTTCAACAAAAAAAGCATCATAAAGAAACCAATGGCAGACATTGGAGAACCCCTATAGTTGGACCCCAATATTACAAAGTTCAGCTGTATACCTGCTGTGTACTCCAGAATGTCATGACATTTTGCCACATTGTAGATAAGGGCCTCGTGAAATCCTGGGGATTAAGTCCACACTCGATGTGATCTCCAGAGAAGAGCCGCGAGCACCAAACCTCATAAACGTGCACTCATTTTAATCATCATGATGTTGACAGCCACTTAAAGATTACTAGAAGACGTCAAGGAATTATTTGTGATGAAAGTGGTAGAAGTGTTAGAAAAATTACCTCCTTTGCTATTTCTGATCTAGACTATTGTGTCAAATTAGAACCGGAGATGTTTGTGGGCTAAGCGTGAAGTAAATTTACTGCACATGGAACATTTAAGAGTTTACTCTTTTACTTCTAGATGGCTTCATGGGTGTTTGCTGTAGAAAACGGGGCCAGCTTTCACCCCCTTTCAACTTGAAGGGTAATTTGGAGGCATCAGAAAGTGGCAAGGGGCAATGGTAAGAACAGAAGTACAAGGTACTTCTTATACATTGTTTGGGGCTCTGTTTAAGTGCATAAGGAACTTGGCATACTCTGCAATGCTTTGGCTACATTGTAATGACACGTAGCATAGGAGTAGACAACCCATTCCTCTTTTCCTGTTGTTGACCTACAAGTCCCATGGTGCTTGCTTGTTTAGTGCAGGAGTTTCAATTTATCGTGCCAAGGGCAGGTTGACCTGCGTGGGATAAACTCATGTGTGACAAAGACCACCTATATGACTAAGCCATAGCCTTATAATCTTTAAGGCTGGTATTAGGATCCAGTACCAATGATAAGCCACCATATACATGGATCCCAGGGGTCCCTGGGGCTTGCATCCTGCGCTGGACCCCATACATGTCCTTTTTATTAGGCCACTAGTCCAAGAGCTTGAGATCTGCAGGGGATCGTATAATCCTGCTCTGCTAATTAGCCGGCTTCATTGAACGATACTTTTAAGGTTTTCCTTTCGGTATCCTGGGGTTAATATTTTGTTTCCCAGGCTCCCGGAGCGCTGCGGTTGTTGCTAGGAAACCAGAGTTCAAGAAAGTTTTAGCCTGTTAAGCGTATATATGTCATAATAGTGTAAAGCTAACACACGCGCAGTCAGCTCTGACAAGCGAGGCTGTTAAACATCTTGCAGCGTTGAGTCTTCAAAAGATGAGGTTTTATTACAAACAGGGCATCAGCCCCTGGGTAGCTAAAAATACTTCCCCGTTGCATATTAATGAAGCTGAGCTCTTCTTTTGAAGAGTGTTCCTGTATTAAGGAGATAAAGCCTCAACACAAAACGAATCTTAAGATTAGATAATAGGTGAATAATATCACCCGTGACACCTGTCCCCCCCCCATTTATGCCATTGGCCCCTTATTCTATATACATGATGTGCCCATTTTGCCGTTAAGTGGCACTTTTGGGGTTATGCACACGCACAATAATTACAATACATGTAACTGTAACCTTCCGGAAACGTCTATTTTTATAACGATCAAGTGTAAAACACAGACGTCAAAACAATGTACTCTACATAAATGTCCAACCGCCACCAGCCCTCCCCAAAACAGAAAAGGGCCCCAGGAACCTGGAAATTTCATATACTTTCATAAGAAGTCTTCTCCTTCTTGGTGCCTTATATGTGGCATACAGATACAGAGATAAAAAAATCTATCTCTAGTGAGAGTTTGAGTTACTTTTTGATATTAGTGCACGAAAACCACCCAAATGTAGAAGAGGCTCCATCGAGCCACACAGGTATTTCAGAGATACTTTCATACTTTCATCGAGTTCCACATAGACCGACGGCTCTCTTTCTTAGAAGTAGGCAAGTTGGTTATAGAGTGAAATGAGCCGGGGGCCAGGCTCTGAAAAAATGCTACCAGGATACGTTTAATGCGGAGACAAGTCAAACCAAGCCCCTGGTTCTAGACCTCACCATCTGACCGAGGTGCAGTCTGTCTCTCTAGAAACCATAGCATTTCTTGTGTCTGAAAATGGGGAAAAATCAAAGAAAAAACAATGCTGTCAATGATGGACTCATTTGGTTTCCTCTGCCAATGTTTTTATTTTGTAAAAAACTCTGTTATGGTACTTTGCGTTTGTGAGTTGTAGACTTCTCAATATTCTGTACTACTGTTCTTTTAAATACTTATTTTAATAGTGCGGTAAATTATCTTCCCTCAGATCAATATATATCGAACTCATTACTCAGGTTATGCTCTGCGTTTCATAGCTGATTACCTTCTCTGGACGAAGGCAGAAACTGCCATCATTTCATTGCTTTGGGAAAACGCTTTCACCAAGTTCTACTGTTTATTGGGCCCGTAGGGGAACCTTTTGCTTACCGGGTAAAAGTAAATTATGCTTATCCCAAAAATAGTCTGGCCCCCTTTCAGCTATTACATGCTAATAACCCCCCTGGCATTTGGCATCACCTCTTGACCCAGCTTGTTGCCCCCTGGCTGTAACATGGTGAGGGAGATAGAGACCTTGAGGCCACCAGGCTGTGATGTTCTCTTAGGCCTTCAGTGATGGTGGTTACTTCACTTCATATAAACTCAGCAGATGAATACGTATAGAATTCTTATCTTTTTTGCCTGCATTTAGAGCTTTTTTCCTGTTGGACCCTTTGTAGCTAAAATGTGGAGACCATGGCAAAAAAAAAACAAAAAACTTCTATAACTACCTGTAGACAAAACCAATCTCATTACAGACACTTAAATACCAAGCGTTGTGATTTAATGAGGCAGTAGGAAAGGGGCGGTTCCTTCAGAGACAAAATGGGTCCACACGTGCAGAGATTGCTTATCATTAAAATGTTTAAAAGAAAGAAGGCTGGTTGTTAAAATGTATTTTAACGTTCAAAACACCAAATCATTTTTGTTTTTCACGGTTGTTCCTCTAAATTTGATTATGTGCTCAACAATGGCTACGGCTGTATGGATATATTGGATACACATTTCTCATTCAGCAAATTTGGCACATTACAGCGAGGATGTTTGTGATTGTCAGATATAATTGCTATATATTGAGAAATCAGCATATATACAGTTAATTGCCTCTATTTTACAAACTACCCTAGATCCTCAGAGCAGCAATCTTCATTATATGGAACAAAATGATGTTACACGGAGACTTTTTTTTTTTTTTTATTATTTCTGCTGCAAGTTCATTACTTATGAGAGTAAAAAATAAAATACAATGTATCTGTAGGGCATGGTGAGTATCGGTTTAGATACATTAGCCAAGGGTGTATGAAGTGCTTCTGTATGGTCATGGAAGTTTACTCCAGTTCGATTATCTGGATATTCAGACACTGGGTCCAGAGCCGATTCCTCGGCTGATCCAACTGTCAGTATATAGCAATCAGAGAGAGAACTTCAACCGTTGTAAAAATACAATGTTCTCTAAATTCTATGGAAGATTAAAAAATTGACTTTGGGTTCTAGTAAATGTTTAGAGCACCAATAACGTACCTGGAAAATGGTGGGTTTTTGTCTCTGGATCTCGAGGTAAAAGGTACATATACTCACGGTCTCGCAGTCTGGAGCCGACTTCTTCCTATTCTATGTTGCTGTGATCTTAAATAAGACTCCCAGTATATAAAGGCTGATATGCCTGCTTGAATGCAGGTGACCCAATTAAGAATAACTTTAAATAATGACAAGTCAAGGTTTCCACGAGGACTGGTATTAGAGCCATTTGGCGAGTCACTACATAAAATCTTCACAATGGATTATTAAATGGTTAATATTAGGGTCCACTCATTTAGAAAAGTCCCCAGGTGTGATGATTAATATAATTAAATGTCAAAAGGGAAATCTAATCAGTTAGAATTTACCTGGTATAGATGATTAAGAGACGAGCCTTAACTGGTTGCCCACGTGCACAGATAAATAGAATTGGAGGAAAGTGGGCAACCTTGTCATGTTCCCTGTATATTAGATTGCAGACAAAAACTGGAATTTCCATTTTTGTTCAGTATAATGAATTCTGATTGGTGAAATGAGCTGTTCACCATATTGTATCAGAAACAAAAAGATCATTGAACTTAATTAAATGGTTTCCCTGTAGAAAGCACAGAAACAAGATTTTTTTTGTGCCTTTTCTAATGATAATGATAACAAAAATCCTTAGGCTATCTAAATCTGTTCTGGTTTTTATCAGATCTACAATGTTAAAAGCTAAATCTTCCTTATGAGTTATCTGTCTGCAGAAATTATTAAAATATTCAATATTAATTCTGGATTGGGCTAACATGGGGGCTATTGTTGGGAGCAGGAGACAGACAGGGCTGCCTGGGTTTGTGAGCCCAGGGCAAGTAGGGTTTAGTGGGGGTTCCTTTGAAGGGGCCTGCTCTCTCTCGTGCTTGTGGTCTCTGCATTGCTGAGAAAGTGGAGCACTGTTGCTTTCATGAAGTCCAGTCGTTTGAGGTCTTAAATGTTAACCCAATGTTAACTACCAACGCTATGATGCAGATCAGTGCGTGCATTTTGTTAAATAACTCCATATGGCTGGATTTGTGTCACAATAACAAAAGGAGTCTCACAAGCTGTTGTCTACCTGTGAAATACAAACATCAAGATAACTGCACATGCGTGTTCATTCATGCATGCATTCATGGGTCTCCTGGGTCAAAAATGGGCAATAAGGAGGACCCTGTCCGTAGTTTGGTTACCAGTCAATTATTCCCTTCAGAACTAAAAGATTCTGGTCTTGGGTGATATATTGGACCAATATGGAGAAAAACGTAAGTTAATTCTGCTTTCTTTGGATGTTAACTCCGAGGTCCAGAAACCTTATTTTCCTCCATGGTCGTGCCAATTTCATTATATCAAATTTCCTTGCTTAATGATTCAAACAAACCCCCTGTGCTCTGCACCATTAAAAATGGCCGAAATGAATGTTGTAGATTTGCTTATGAATATTGCCTGGCCACAGATGATGGCTTGGTGTATCGCCAGAAGCTCCCTGAGATGAGACATATTGGTTTCTGGCATCTTCGCGTGTTCTAATATGGTTGCCTGAATGTTGTAGGGGGAGCTCAGCCGCCTCACCTCGGGCTGCCGCAATTGGCGCATGCACAAAACCAATGCTTCGCTTAGCAGGGTGTCTCTCTTGTAACAGCAAAGATTCCTACGGATTCTGTACCATCACCAGGTTTCTAATTTAAACATCCTGCTATTAAAAATTCATTTCATCTGAGAACTGTAACAGATCCATGGAATGAAATCTATGTCAAATCACAGGCAACATTTATAGGATGTTCTGGGAGGAAAAAATAATATTTTACTGCTACAGAGTAACATTTAAATAAAAAATGCATCGTAGAGAGATCATGGATGGGCTGACTCATCCATGATCTCAGGAGGAGTGAGAGTTGTTGGACGTTTGCCCCCTGGGATGTTCACATTTGTCTTCTTCTGCCCTTACTCCCATTCATTCCCACCTTGTATCCCCCTTGATGACAAATTCTGTTTACAGTAAGAAGAGGAAGGGCTTTGTGGGAGACCTTTCTAGGTTTGGAGCTATGATCTAAGGAGCCTCTTACACATCGAGTAGAAGACACTAATGTATATTTCTTACATTTGTGGCTAGATATTGAGTTCATTATTGTATTCATAATTAGTCTTTTTAGAACTTCTGTTAAAGATGGGGTCCCAATAAGGCATAGGGCTACCTAAAATAATGACCATTATAGGGTAAACAGATGCCCCCATTTTCAGGAATTGCCCCCCCTAAATAATTTTTTTATTTTTTTTAAGTCTAAAAGGTGATTATTAAAAAGCAACTTTTTTGCTAGTCAAGATAAGTTTTATATTGATTTTAGTGAAGTAGAACCTACTTTAGACTAAAACCATAATGGAGATTTTTGAATTCTTCAGGTCTTGCAGATTTCGCCCTAGTCATCGATCTCAAGACAATCAAATTTTTCCACCTCTTACCCCTTTTCCTGCCCTAATCCCCCACCCAATGCTGTCCTCACCTTCTGTTCGTCCAGCTGTGTCCTCTTCCAATATTCTCAAAGCTAAGTGATGGACACAATTAGGTCTTGGTATATTGTGTTAAAATTTACATGTCAATTAAGGAACCTAACATTCCATTATAGAATCTCTGCTTTATCACTAGGTCTACAGAATCATTATTTCTCCCCAACTAAAAAAAATAAAAACAAATATAAATACACAAAATGAGAATCCTGATTTCACTCTGTGAAGACTACTTAGTGTAATAGAAAACATATTGCTTGTTTCAGCACCGCAAACCCTTGTGGCATTCTATGTCAACTCGATTCATCATATAAAAAGGAAGAGGTTCTTCACCCCTGAAGGCTATGAGTATTACACCCAACCTCACAGATTTATGAAAAAGAATACCATCTTACTAACATAATTACTTAATTTACTGAGCTAGATCACATGTAGACGCATTAGAACGCTCATGTAACCGATTGATTAGACGCCCAGCAGAAGGTTCCATTGATGGAACCTGGAGCTATGATTAAAGCCACATTAGCAATTTTAAAACCCTTGTTTAAATAGTAATATCTTTGTGCATTGGTCTTCAAAAAGTTCTATGTTTCTAGTTTTGTTATTTAGAAATGGACGGTAGGGAGGTTACATCTGTTTTTAGGGTAATTGCCCCAAGCTTTAAACTTTGCCCCAAAATGACTAACTGAAATATGTCCCTGTTGTCTTGGGATATTCTAGTATTGAAAAATCTGTATTTTATTCAACAAATAATAAAACTAATTCCTCTACTATAAATAATGAAATATGGTGTCTGGCAACATTAGACTAGGTTTATAGTTCATTTTTTAAGCCATTTAAATTATTTGCATTAAAATGTAATTTAAAATATGGCAAATAAGCAGCCCGAAGTTCAGAGAATGATAAATGATTTAATCGTATTTTCTTCCCAACGTTAATCAGTACGGATATTTTAATATCCAACCACTGTCCCTATGGGGATATAGACCGCGTTTCCCCATTGTACCCATTCTCATAAAACTAAGTGGATATGAGAGGCAATCCGTATTCATACAATGTTTGTACTTAATGTTTGCTAACAGCTTCAAAGAGAATCTTACAAAGTATTTTTGGGAGTGAAGTGTTCTCATCCTCTTGTCTCTGTGAAAGGCTTTGCAGCTGTGAGGCTTCATACTCAATGTAGGAGCACAAAATGAAAGGGTAACTTGCTGGGTGATAGTTCATATGGAACCAGATGATATCATTTCGAGAGGTGGAGAGGAACCCACCAAGTCCTCTTTGATTGAAGAACCCTGTGCGCACAATCAGTATTTTATGAAACAAATATTTCGTTCCACTATGAGATCATCAAACTGTGGTCATCTGCGGGTGGACATCCCAATTAAGTCAGAGCTCATATACATTGAAGTTGAGTTTCTCATTTATTATCAACAGTAAATACCATCTGTTATGGGCTTCAACCAAACGTCTAGCTCATCTTATAAAGAGAGGAGGTGTCCGAGTCGAAGAGATCATCCTTTCTTCAGTATTTGGTCCTTGAGTGTGTCCTCATGGATAGCCAGGAGCTCTTCCATTGATGCACCAACAGAAATCTCTGTTCTTCTGGTCCTTCATAGTGGAGGTTGTTGGGTTGGGACCCTAAGACCTGCTTCTCTTTAATCTCCAACATAAAGGCCACCGAGGAAGCAGTAGAGGTTACTGGGTTATGATGCTATTACCTTCTATTTAATCTCCAAAGTGGAGACCACAAGGAGCCATAAGAAGAGACCACAGCAGGCAAGTCTCCTTATTTCCCAAGTAGATCTTAGAACATCAGCCCCGATTTTCTTTTAAAATATAAAAAAAAATTGGAGCGCACTCAAAACTCAAATAAAAGCAAGTATTTATTGCGTTACCCTGCACACTAAATATGTAATTTCTAGATCATCTCTAAGAAGGCTGAGTTATTAAATTATCTCTGCACCTGCTTAATTTACTTTATTCTTACAGTCTGACATCTTATTGTGAGTCCAGCATACTTTCCAGAACCTGCTAAGCCGGGCTTAGTTTGATCCACACCGTGAAACGATGTGTTTTATGAAATCAAGAATCCATCATCTATATCTATTTGATCTTCCACAACGTTTCATCTGCTGGAAGCATCAGGTGTTGAGAACGTTGTAAGCCTTCGGAGAACGCAAAACCATATCCTGTGAGATACGAGAGATTACCGTCCTTTTATTACACAGATGAAACTATTGTTTGAGATTAAAAAAGCATGTATCCCATCATCGTTATTCAATTTTTTGATACATTAATCGACCCGATCCCTGAAAAGATTCTATTAGAATCACGGAATCCGACGGCAGCCCATCTAGTCTGCATATATACTGAAGGAGTTAAAGTTACGGAAGGCTGGTTGGTGTGACCGGCCATCGGATGTTTTTGAATGGGTTGGTGGTTAAGATTTGGACTGTTAAAGTTATTGTTTAATATTATTCTTTGTGCGTCATCTATAAAGGTTTATTATCTGTAAGCTGCTAATAAAGCTATGGCCAATTCTTATCCAAATTCTTGGCGTGGGATGTTCTTTTTGGGCGAGGATAGCAGAGGCATCAAAGTTCTTTTCTGCATGCTAGATTGCCGTTAGAAATATATATGAAATCAGGAAAGACCACAGGATCTCCATAAGTACGGCTCAGAGGAGTGAAGAGAGAGCAGGTGTGATGGCAGCATTAAAATATATAAAAGGGATTTATCAAATTACAGGAGGGAAGTTTATTTCAAAGAAGGAGACATGTTAGAATATTAAACTAGAGGGTCACAGATGTAGATGGAATGTACGGAATTTTGAGTTTATTGAGATGGTGACAGATAAGTGGAACAGCCTCCCAGCAGAAGTGGTAGAGGGTAATACAGTGAAGGAATTTAAACAGGCATGGGACAGACATACGGCTCCTGAATCTAGGATGAGACAACAACTGATTAAGGTTTTTAGATGTGATCTGCTGTCACATTCTATGTTTCTGTGTTAGGGATTCATCTGGCTTGAAAGTTAATAAACTAATTAAAAAAAAACCATGTATTGTAGATTTGGGGGAAATACCCAGTTTTGCTTTTACTTTAATGCTCTGTGCGCCGTCATATATTATTTTTTATTGAAAGAGTGGTGTCCGACCGCAATATTATACAGCGACTAACGTTATGTCTTGTTAAATCCACAGAGAATTAGGTATTCACACTTCATGCTGACACATTTCTTCCATTTCATATGTTCCAAAATGATTATCTTATGAGACATCTTATCAGCGAGAGCCGAGATACCCCGCTGATACAGCGTGTAGAAGGATGGCAAATCCATGCGCAACCAGTCTTTTCATATTAAGGTAATACTAACATATGCTCACAATAATTAACTTATAGAGACAGCGGCGATAAGTAGATTTCTCTTATATTCAGACCTCGAATACCAAGAATTTGGTATGCGAGCAGTAAATGGATTTTCATCCTGGACCTTTGTTCTTAGAGGTAGCGTGAATTTACTGCAAAGGGGGTAAATAAGTGGAACAGCCTCCAAGCGGAAGTGGTAGAGCATACATTTGCCATAAAACAGATTAGAGCCCCGGGTTTTAGGACTAGGTAAACGTAAGTCCTGTCTATGTGTGCAAATACCCCAGAGACAGACTCCATCCCAGTGGTTTTTTTTTACCATTGTATGAATAGCATTCATGGAAGCCGCTATTAATCTGCAACCACTTGACACCCCTGAAAAGTTGAGTCTTTGGTTGAAGTTGATAACTTTTATTGGGCCAACAGTAAGTTACATAGGCTAAGGAGACCTCAGAGGTCTCTTCTTCAGTGCCTGTATTGAGGAGGAATTATAGAAAGGCTGATATTCTTATAAAATAAGAATTCCATAAAAAGCCCCCCCCCAAAAGATGTATAAATGACGTGAGAGCTGCCATTACGCTACTTGTATCATGACTTAACCGGCTGTCCTGGATATGATGGAGGGAGATGTGATTTCAGGGCAGAAAACATAAATCTGAGTAATGGACATTAATAATAAAAAATAGTAAAATATTACTATTTATTATTACTATTATATTTAATGTTTTTATTATTACTATCATTAATATTTAATGTTTTAATACATAGTAATAGTAATTAACAAAATAAACATAGTAATAGTAATAATACATAGTAATAATTACTATTTTTACATTTAATGTTTTAACAATTACTATTATGGCTATCATTACATTTAATCTTTTAAGTAATAATCAAAACATTAAATGTAATAATAATAATAATAATAATAATAATAATAATAATAATAAATAATAATAAAGGTGGCTTTTCTTGCTCGATTCTCTGATATGTTGGTTTTTCTAAGGGTAGTAAAGAATTTAGATTTGCCACTATGTATATCATTTTATAACGTTATCACAAAAACATTATTCTTACCGGTCCTTATAGTGACTCACCAAATGTGTTGACCAAATGACTAATACTGGTCATCATGGTAACTTTGACTTTTCAATTAAAGATACGCTTACTTGAGTCACCTGCATTCAAGCAGGCGTATTAACTGTAACATACTAGTAGCAAAACTGGGAGTCTTATATATGATCACAGCGGGGGGAGAATAGGAAGGAGACTGTGTGACCCGGAGAATCTGCCCCTTCACCCTGAGATTGGGGCAAAAACCCTGAAAACAGAGGAGTTTCCAAGTATGCTGATCAGGTACAGCTAAAACCACCTAATCTGATTTTCAATCTAATGAAACAGATTCAACGTCAAGCAATTGTGTCAAGAAAATTGAATTTTTGGGCATAATTCCCCTTTGAACAGAATTCTGTAACTCTTATAATTTTTAAAATAAACAAACAATTCAAAAAATATTTTAGTCCAGAAAATTACAATATTTTGTAAAGGAAAGAGTTAATAAGATAAAAAAATAAAGAAATAATTTCACCCTCAATGCTTTTGAACCTGCAGTTTTTGATGCGATTCCCATTAGACGTTTGCCCCTGTCAATCACCTTCTATATGGGCCAAACTGGGAAGAAAAAAAGAAAAAAAAAAAGTGTAAATCTTTGGGTAATTCCATAGTAATAGGATCATTCCATACCATTCTATGGCTTTTGTTGTTGTCATAGAAACAGGAAAAAATACAGCAGCTGTATTACTGTCTTACACCCTCCAACGGGCACTTCCTCCCTGAGACATTCTAATAGACAAAAAAAATGCCATATTTTAGGCTTCTTATTGCTTGCGGTCTCCATGGAAACCTGTTGAGAAAAAAAAAAACCCACTAGGATTTTTTTTTTTTAGTGTACTTCCAGTACATTAATTTATTTCCCCCTGGAATGATAAAAGCTGAGATATTTGGCTCTTCCAGATATGAGGAGAGGGGGATGGGAGAACCCAAAATGATTACCAGCTGATATGTTATTTGGGAAAATGTCATTAAACTATAACACGCTAATGTGCCATCAAGGGGCCAAGTGGCTCTCCTTTAATATAAAGGCAAAATGTTTTTTTCTTCTATGTATAAACATTTTGTTAATATTTAATAGCAGAGGTGTATGTTCTCAACTATGCATTATGGAGGGCAGCTGGGTCCTTCTCGGAGGGGAAGCTTATTGCGGTTGGCATAGTGCATTAGAACATGCGTGTAGAACCCTTCAAAGAACCTTAAACTCTCCGGTGGTGGTTGTGTTTGAGGGGCAGGTGACCTTAGTTCCTTAAGTCTGATCCTCATTGCCCCCCCCAGGATTCTAGGTTTTTTGGTGTCTCCATTTGCCAGCCCTCAGGGGCGTAACTAGACGCCTCAGGGCCCGGGTGCGAGAATCTGTTAAGGGTTCAGGGTTCACTTAGCCAAAACCGAAAATGACCCCCACCTTTAAAAATAATAATAAAAACTCACATGTTTAATAAAAGTAGGTAACACACAATTGGACAAAATTAGCAATATGACTTGGCATGATAGGAGTGTGATTGCTAACAGCAATCACACTCCTATCATACCCAGGCAACAAGTAAATGCTGGTACCTAGGCATGATGGGACTGTGCTCGCTGTGATTGCTGTTAGCAATCACACTCCTATCATGCCAAGTCAGCCAGTACATGCTGGTACAGGGTGGCTGTAAGTGCAGACCCCATACTGCTAGCAGCATCACTACACAAGGGGGGCAGCTGGCCAGGTTTCAGCATGTACTGGCTGACTTGGCATGATAGGAGTGTGATTGCTAACAGCAACCACAGTCCCATCATGCCTAGGTTCCAGCACTTACACATCCATGCTATCACACACACACACACACACTCATTTATTCATATAATCATTAATTCACAGATTCATTCCCTCAATCACACACACTCATTCAAACACCCTGCCCACCCCCTTACCTGCACTGCAGCTCCTCGATGCCGCTCACAGATTTCAGCAGGGGGCGCGGCTTCCCTCTGCCTTCTCTGCTAAAGCACAGAGGAAGTAGGATGTCACGTGAACTCCGCTTCCTATGTGCAGTCCAGAAGACCCTCCCACAAGTAAGTAGCAGGGCTTGAGGTGCGGCTTGTGTAAGATCGGTTGCCCTGGCTGCTGATCTTACGCGGGCCGCACCTCGAGGTCTCGCGGGCCGCATGTTGGACGCCCCTGCCTTATTTAAAAAAACAAACGTAAAAAAGATTTCGGGCGGCCCCTTGGCTTGGGCCCCCCTGCCGCCGGGGCCCGGTCGCAGTCGCGACCCCTGCGACCCCGGTAGTTCCGCCACTGCCAGCCCTGGTTGTCCAAACAGTCAATGATGGATCACCTGCTACATAAAGAGGGACATGGACATCTATCCTCTAACCTGGTAGTGTTTGAGGGTTCTTGAGGACTGTGGCTTGCCTCATATCCAATATTCCTTCCCTACTGCTTAAAATGAAGAGGTTAACACCAGGAATAACATATCCTTCAAAACTGATATAAAGGATATCAGTAGCAAATCTGTCCACCCACCCAAGTTCTACATTCTATACACCAAAAAACATACAAATGTAATCAATAAGGAACAAATGTGTATTAGAAACCCACTTATATACATATCATGGGAGAAACTGCTTGTTCCCAGGATCTACGTGATTATTCCTCCATATCAGGTCTTCAGGTGGCCTTTAGAATAATGGGAGAAGAAGTAATAGAACTTCAGGAGAAGAAATCGATTTAATGAATTAAAAGTAATTATTCTAAAATGGTGTGATGGGGTAATCTTTTTACTTATATTTTTTTGTGTGTCTTAATTCCTATATTCTTACTCGTAACTTTAGTTCACCAACAAGAACCCTTGTTCAGTCGTCTTTGGACACAAAGGCCAAAATATCCTTATTTATCCCTATTTTATTATTTATGGTGTACGAGATGAATGTGGAAGAGGTGATTTTGTATATGCTGAGTTTTGTTATTTGTACCCTTTGCTTTTAGAACTTTCTCCATATTCTGTAAATCCTTTTTTTCTTTTTCTTTGCATAATTCAAGATTACTTTTCCTTTGAAAAAAAAGCCGCTCAGCCCAAGAGCCCGGCTTGGCAGGGAGATGAACGAAAAAAAAAATGAATAAATTCTGCTAAAGATCTTTAATGGCTTAAGAGGGAGACATGACATTAAAGCGATCGCATTTCCACCGCGTTTGTGCCGGGCCGTACGTCAGTATGTTTAAAAACAGCTCTCTGTGGCCAAGCGTTGCGGAAGAAGATGCGGAGATGGGATTATCAACAGCTGGGAAGATATTTATAAATTGCTCTTTGCGTTGAGCATCCCGGCTTATTAGCTGAAACCAGATGTTTTTATACGAATGCAAAGATTCTGTTGCTCTTTCTTCAGAATGTGAGAAAACTGAAACAAAAAGTGTTGTTATGGAGAACAGGCGTACTAAGTCTTCATGTCCCAAAGGAATGGAGTGGAAGACAGCTGAGCAATGTCTTACGAAAGCTTTGTGACCCACATCATCTATGACATCATCCGTTTCGGTATGCTTAATTGACCTACATTAGGGCTAGGTTTATATGACGGATACCTGAATGCAGAAATCTCCAGAAGTTTATTTGCTCAACACTTATTCATTATGTTCTTAAGTGAGAACGACTACTCAGAATTTGGTAGATCGGGATCCATAGAACAAGTCTGGACTGGCAACGGGCAAATATTCGATGGGCCAACTGGCCCATACTCAACAGATCTGGTGCTCCAGTGGCAGATTAGGTGCTGCAGCTATGGGAGAATTAAAACAATGTCGAGAGGGGTAACAGATAACAGTGGGCGATTTGCGGCCAGCCCAGTCATGCTGGCCCTGCCTGTATGTCCCCTTCAGGGCAATACTTATACCGCTGTCAGCCGCACTGACATTAGGCGACCGCTGGCCTTAAAGTGCCAGGGCTTCCTCGTCATTGCCAGTCTGGCCCTGCCACAGCTTTTAGTCCATCTCCCCCCTCTTTTTTGTTTCTCTGCAGTCTTGAGATGTCTATTTCTTCTGAGAATCTTACAAATAACAAACACCGCATCTCCTTAGCTCACTCATAAACCAGTGGGTTACACTGTAAACCCATTCCCCAACGATCCACCTCGCTGCAGGTTGTTTAATGAGCTGCGTCGGGGCATCGTGGTGAGTGTATAACCACAGACCATTTTCTTGGGAAATATAATATACTTGCTACAAACACCCAATAACCAGAAACGGCGTGGGGCCTCCAGGGCAAACCAAGTCTTAATTAGCGCATCGAAGGCAGGATCTGCTTCTGTTTTAAGAGAAGAAAGAGGAGATTACCTTTCAATGACAAACGGCGATACCGAGTAGCAACAAAACACCCAGTCCTGCGCGATGTCTGAGATTAAGAAAAAAGCCAGGTCGATAGCTGCGCTATGGAAGCTACTACTTGATATTCTGTTCTTTTCCCACAATTGCCATTCTCTGCCTTACCTAGAATATAGAATGTCAACGGATTAGAGCAGTCCATGCCGGGTTTTATTCCATCGGTCTCTCTAGCTGTGAGCATCTGTAAATCACCGTACAGCTTGTGAAATATCTGAATCAAACTCTTGATTCTCGGTATTGTATTTGCTGAAGACCCCATTAGATTCTCAGAGCAGTTGGGGGACCCCTTCCATGAAAGGTAGTCGACAGAGTACGCGATATCAAGGGGACTGCTCAGCATACCTGGAAATTTCCAGGCTCCGGCTACCTGGACTGGGATAGGAGGTCCCACGGACGTTGCAGGTGGTCCTGTGGGACACGTCATTATTGGAGGAGAAGTGGGCAGGGAGTGAGGTGCACCACAACACCACTACCGGAGTTGCCCTATGGTGATCTGGAGATCCAGAGAAGTGGCGCGTCACCTAGAGTCTCCGGCAAAACCCGAGAGTTACCATGTATGCTGCTTATGGACCCCCAGAAATGTGTCTAGAGCCAGAGTCAACTTCAAAAATCATGAAGAGCGGTACAAACCTAAAACCACAGCCAACCCTCTGCCCGGTCCCACGCCATGCTCCTCCCACTGCCCCACCCCATTCTCGTAATAGGGCAACCAGACTCCAATTCCTCAAAAGGGGCCAAGATACAGTAGCAGCCTGCAGACACCAATGAGGGGGCCTGTGATAGATCAGGGAGACAGCGCTCTCCTGCTTGCCCAGGTCCCATGCACAGGTACTGGTTGTACCCCCTAATGGCAGCCCTGCCTATAGCCCACCAAGGGCCATGATACAGCAAAGAAACAATCAAAGATTTTCAAAATGTATATATTTTGCTTATTTTTCTTAGGAAATGATTGGATACATTCTCTATTTTTATATATATACAGAGCAGGAAAATTGGTGAATCTTCAAATCGTTACCAGTTTTTGCTGTTTTTTTTGAATATTCACGCTTAATCCTTACTAAGGGTTAATATTAAAAAAGTCTAGCAAAAAAAGTTTAGGTTTAGGATTAGGGTGATTAGAAGGATTTTATGTGATGTTTAAAAATGTTAATAAAATATAGGTTGTATATAGCAATATGTCTGAAAATAATAAAACACAAAATTATCAGTTCTGATTATCGCTTTGCCCTTTTGGTGTCTGGATTATATATTCAGGAAAATCAGGCTCCTTGATTGTAATTTGCCATTTCATTTGGGTTAATTAATATCAGTACTCAAAGGTCAGCCTTTGGAAAGTGTTTGGTTTGCAGACATTAAAGAAAATGATTATGAGAAAAACCAACATGATTTACTTTTGATAGGGAGCGTAAGAATGGTATAAATTGTAAGCTCCTGAGACCAGGGCCCTCAAACGCCTGTCCCAGTATGCTGTAACATGTGTTAAATTGTCTTTGTTAAATATTTTCACTGTCCCCTATTGTAACAGCGCTACAGAATCAGATGGTACTATATAATTAAATGTGATGCGTATAGCGTTAAAATTGACCTATACATTGACCTTGCAGTACTGGGAACTGATGCATAGATCAAAATGTTTCTTTTAAGCATTAAGTTAACATTTGCTGTTGCATGGGGGGGTTACATGATAATGTCACAAGGACAGAGCAATTCTTTTTTTTATCTTGAACTATACATTTGCTTCAAACTTCAGTACATTAACTTTTTCTACATAGTAGTTAGGAAACACTGTGTTTGTATTATTAAGTAACAAAATGCAAAACATTTTATTGTAGGTATGGGGATAAAAGTATTGTTCATGACTATGCATGCACAGTAGCTTCGGGATTTCTTGGCTATACGAACCGACATAACAGCCACAATTCCCGGAGAAATAGAATTCCTGCACCGGATTGTCAGATAAAGACAGCGCCGTCATTGATGTTTAAGAGGCAAATTAAGGTAGGGAGTTGTTTAGATGTTAGCCTGATAACAGCGTAGCTTGTTCGAGTGGGATGCTAAAATGGCTTATTGCGGTGGGAAAATAAATAGACAACGTACATACAAAAGGCAGGGTAAGGAGTCAAATTATACATTTTCTAATCAACTATGAGAGTCTAAAGTCTGTCTATTGAAATGTCACTTAAGAGACAACACATTTTAATTATTTGGCGGCCATATTTGATGAGAGAACGTCAATCACATGCGGAAACAAGACGAAATCTTTAAAATATCATCTAGATGTATACAGTAAATGATATTTTTTTGCTCCGTCGAGTACCTTCATGCCGTATTTTGATGGCAGGTTCACATTAAGGTTAGACTGTGTAAAAAAAAAAACACTTTGTCCTCTACTTCTTAATTTTGATTTTAATGGCGTCGGGGAAATTAGAACAGCTGTCCCTCCGCTACAAAGCTTTTCTGGGACAAAGCGTGACTGAAATATATGAATACCAGGGCTTGAGGTACCAGCTTAAATGGGACAAAGATGAGTTCCTGAGACGACCTATCATTTTATAAAAGATAATACTAAGTAATAAAATATAAACCCTTCTCTCTTAATTTCTTACCATACCATATATTTTATTATTATAGACAAATTATTGAGAATGAGGAAAAAAAAAATATGGAATAAAATATGTTAATGTTAAATTTGAATAATTGAAAGTTGAATAGTAGCTTGGAGTCTCCTCTTCTTTCTACCTTGGGAGAGGAAAGAAGTGGAGCCTGATGGGGGTTTGAAGCACAGAATGGATAGCGATCTAGTGAAAGGAGCAGGAGATGAAACACAAGGTGGACCTATGTCCCAGTTGGAATTCTTGTTGGTTGTGTCCGTGGGGTGAGGGTGTATTGTGGGAGAAGCGTGACTTAACATTACATTTTCTCCTGATTAATCAAGACAGTTGTCAGGTATGTGGACATCAGTCCCCACGTCGACAGAAAGTAGGCTCTGAAGCCCTTAGCCCAAGGTTGTCTAATTTCAGGCTACACCATAACCAGGCCAGACCTTGCGGATATCTCAATATGAGCAGCTCAATCAAAAAGGCTGAAACTTATTAAGTAATTTGTGTTCAAAGTAAGAATTAATTTTGTCAGGACGTTGACACCTCCTGGATCAGATGGAGGCCATAGCTGGATGTGACTTCTCTTTTTAGCACAACTGGAGATATATATTATATACATACTGAATATATATATTTTAAATTAATAAAAAGGCTTTTTGCACCTTGATTTTTAATCATTCACACTTCTCTGTATTGACGTCATACTTTGATACCAGAACATCCTAAGGACGTACAATAAGCCCCTAAACAGTCAATATTCTGTTTGTTAAAAAGTAGAAAGGAATGCACATAAAAACCGAAAACCATGAAATATTAATGATATTGTTGGAAGCTACAAGTTTGTACATATTTAATGTACTCCCATTGATTTCTATCCACGCTTCACTTCAGCTTTATTTGTAAAATTCACTAAAATCAGGTTAAATTAGACAAGACGAGTCCCTTTCTAATACTTGTTCTCTTTTCTTCTCTCCTTTCTCACATTCTCTGTATCTGTTTCTCTCTCTCCGTTGCCGTCTCTCTGTGCAGGACATTGATTCACGTTGTCCAGTTAAGTGGAATTAAAAATCCAATTTCTTTGCATGTAACAATACATTTCTCCTGTAAGACAATCTGGATGAGACATTTACAATGCAGGAAGATCAGAATGTAATTTCCTTGTAAATCATCTACATCTCACTCATTGAGTAATAATTGTCTATAGGTACCAAATACAGGTCAACCTAAGTGACTTATTTCTGACCAGCGATACAGGAGAATGGGTGAGGAGGCAATGGAGCTTAATTTCAAGGAAAATGGTACCAGGTCACCATTATCTAGGTCTAGGTCATTTACCCATGTATGCCATTTAGGAGTTGTAAAGGACTTCTGTTCTGCATTAGGTAACAGGGTGTCCAATGCTTTGTGGGGTTGACCCATCAGGCTAGCTTCTGAGAGTCAATTAAAAGGAAGACAGTGATGTCTTTCCAGCTTCTAGGGTGCTTAGCGGGCAAAGTTACTCATTTGAAGGCAAAATCAATATTCCTGAACACGACATTAATCAAAGGTTAGCATAAAAAGAATACATTTGTTATGATTCCATGACCATTTCTCTAGTAGGACGCCAACTTTTAGATGATGCGCCATTGTCATCTGATGTGATCATAACAGATGTCCCTTTCAATATGTTGCTTGTGATTGCATTGTTCAGCTTTTTTACATAGTTGTAACAATCCTTTTTCTCCCCATTTTATACATCACACACACAATGCTGCCTAATAGGCGAATGTTGTACATTTTTTATTTACTATGGCAGAATTTGGTGGTATTTACTCGTCCAAGCTTGTGCCACGGTTTACTTGGGTGAGTTGCTTCCAGTCCTTGTCTTTTGAAGTTTATTAATCAATCTTTTGTTGAGTGGTGTTAAGATTGAATCATGTTCAGGAATGATAGCTCAAAAGAGATATATTGTTATAATTGAGTCTGTTATGTTCTTCTAGGGTCAGAATGATCTACAAAATGTGATTTCATCCACAGATCGCTCTGACATGAGAGAAGTAATGAAGTATAATAAAAGTCTCACTTATAATATATCACAAATAATAGGAAGAAGTCTTTAGAAATATATTTACCTTATTGGTCCCTCTTCTCTAGATATGGTATTAATACTATGGTCCTCATCCAAGTGGGCCCATCATATTCGGCCATCCCCATAAAGTCACTCTTCCTCATATGAATAGAACTCATTGTGCATGGATATATATTTTTGTACGGAGTCATTTAATTGATATTTCTTATATAATTGCAATACAAGAAATATGATACAATGTTCTCACATCTTCAACGTGTAAATGGCTGCTCCTTAAGGAGATATGTCAAGGTTCTTGTTGTAAAGCAAAAATCATCTTAATGTTTCATCTTATGAGAGATTACCATTCCTTTAATGACATATCCGATTTGATACATAATAGTACATAACACCCATTTTGCTGCACCATATATACTAGGAATGTGCATGTTTGTAAATTTGTGGGATTAATAAAATAATTTCTGCTATGCTGAGGGTGTTTGCCCTTAAAATATATTTAACTGGCATCATTCAAGGTAATTGCGCTGGTGACAAGTAGCAGCCAGGGGTTGGTGAAACAATGGAAGGATGGCTTCTACTCCATCATGGCCTTGTTTATAGCAGCACTTTATCACAAATAGCCTATTAGAGCTTACCCCGCCGTTTATTATGGAGAGCTCTGGGGGTTCTGTTCACGATATAAGAGCTGATGGCATCAAGATGAATTCCAGGAAGTGAACCAAAAACATGTCTAGCTGTATGAAAGAATTTTGGTTAAAGGGGGAGTTCTCACATTCTATATTGCCCTTGTTCTTATATGTGTTTTTTTGTTTTTTTTTAAAATTATGTTCAGAACTTCATATGTATTTACACAGGGGAAGGCTAGCACCTTCTGTCCCCCGGGGGCAGGTAAAGCATAGTGGCCCCATTAGCCGCTTGCCACCCCCTGTAACTCACATATGCCCTGGTACACATATTTACACACACACACACACTTGCTAACACATAATCCCTCTCACTCACCTACACATTCATGCTAACACGCAACCACTTACACATACACAGGACATGAGGGCTCTTTCATCTCTTATATGTATTAAGGTGTATTAGCTGATGAAACAATGCAGGGGGGTCCGGGAAGATGTGTTATACCATCCTGTCAAGGCTGACAGTACAACTACACTGCAATCGTCATTATAGATCATAAAAAATCTTTGGAGGACATCAGAGCTTAAGTCATAAAACTAAATAACTTTTAAAAATTAAATTAAATAAAAAAAAAACACAAGTGAGAGATGGTTTTCAGCACTGGATGCAATTCCGATTTCATCACAGATGTAATAATTTCCCTTTAAACGAAATAATTTAACCCGCCTACGTATCGGTGGAAGATGTTTGCAAATTCACACCGACGTTCGTGGCAAAAGCGACAGATCCACTTGAATGGTATTTTAATGAGCATATTAAAAAAAGGTTTGAATCTAACTAACCTAGCGCATGAGATTCCTGCATACCGTCTGTATTCTGCCCCTTACATTGTTTTGGAAAGGATTTTATTCGCGAATTCAGTTAATTACCTCCGAGAATGTCTGTACGCATTAGATCAAATGAACAAACTCTTGAAAATGCACGTGTATATTTAGCACAGAGCATAAACAAAAAAGGAAAATGTGACAGATGCGTTACAGGAGGCGTTATAACCTGAATATGCTTTAATCCATTTAGGAAACGAAAGGAACGCGTGGCCAATGATTAGACGTACGGTCTTTAGTGGTCTGTTATGACTATTAAGGTTTTAATGGAGCGATGTACTTGGGTCTGAAGTTAAAATGGCGGCAAAGTAACAGAATGATGTGTCGATGCTGTCTTCTCATTAGTGTGTCCATCCTACAGGTCCTTGGTCCCTTCTTAATACCACTATATAATGTCTGGATGTGAAAGGCCAGCATTGGATATGAAGAAGTTCCTGGTGGGAACTCTTCAAAGCCTAGGAGAAAAGGCAAAGTACGTAGACTTCTTCAGCCCAATGTTAACCACCATAAATGAGAGCTTTAGATGTCATGGGGATATGCACTCCCCATCTGTCTGCCGTATATACATCTCCATACCTGTATGGAGCACCCTCTCTCACTTTGCTTCTGATGGTATTTTTGGTTTTGGGTCAATCATTTCTGGTCAACTTACTCCATAACTGTACAAAGGCTTGTCAGATACGTCTAAAGTCCTTCTCGCTGCCACTGTGGACAATGGCCAAACCGTCTGATAACCCAGGTCCGAGTAGGGCCCGAATCAATAGATTTGAAGATCTTTTTAAAAAAGGTTTTTTAATGAAGAAGCTAAAGACCACCTGACACTGTCCTCCACTCAGGACCTGGTGTTTAGTTCCTAACAAAGCATGAATTGGTAGAGAGTAAGAGAAGGTTGATGCGGATAGCATTGTAACCTAAATACGGAATGTTTGCGGCATTTGATATAACTTTGTGGATAGGGATTTAATAATGATATTGACTATGATAAATGTTTTGGTTTTTTTTTTTACTAGAAAGGACCAAGTTTCTTGGAATATACTGCACTATATGTCTATGTATCGGTCACTAGAATGCCCCTAGAAATAAGGAAAAAGCACAAACAGACTGTATACCTGTACTAATTACTGTTAATTGGTAACAATGACATGATGCTACTCATTAACAATTTAATTGCCTCAATCAATTTTAAGGACTAATTCAAGCAATTAAACACTTTACATATGGGTGTATTCCTAAGAACATTTCTTATCGTTTCCGATGAAGACTTTACCTTTTAGGTCCCGAGTAAGGTCACCTTTATTCTAACCCATTCCTTTTCAAATCTAGAAATGAAAAATGTTAAAATATCGACAATACAAGGAAAGGTGGAAAAGGTGAAGGACATCAGATTAAGCCAGCCACTGAAACCTTCAAGATAGAGCCCAAGAGTATTTAAAGGGATAATAATATATATTTTACTTAATAATAACTCTACTGTTGTGTTTTAGAACATTCTCTTTCCATGTATAGGCTCCTCTTTAGATATCCATCATAACAATCATTATCATGTGTAATGTTTCTATCTATAAGATGCTCTTCAAAACCCTCTACCGATCTGATTCCATCAAAGGATTTGCCTGGGAAACGGTGTCCGGCGATGGCTCAGAAGAGCTCTTCTATTATACCGGAATAAGCGTGTAGATTAGTGTAATTGCACTTTTGAATGGTGTCTCATCTAACGCTCCATTTCAATGCGCTTCACGTGTTACATTGTATCGTGTATTCATCAGTAACCACAAATATGATATTTCTTAGCATCGCCTTGTTATTACGACAGGCGGCGATTTGTCCACGTTGATTCCTACGCGGATTGCATACATTTTTTATCGTTCCAACGTGTGTTTATTCAGTGTTTTATTAAGCAAAATCTCGGGGGGTTCTCAGAACTGTAAAAAATATTACTGGAAGGTCTTTTTTTTTTTTTTACAAGTAAAATATATATGCTGTACATTACTTTAAATAAAACATCTTATCCACATATGATGTCATAAATAGACGTGCAAAATTTAAACAACCGGCAGGTGAATGAATATTTAGAGGTTGCCGTCTTTTCCTTTAGCTAGTGGATTTCACTTCAATAATGTCCATTAATGCCATAAATATACTATTTATGAACCAAGAATGTTTTCTGCAGCAGAAAATGGATTTTTTTTAAACTAGCTTTAATATATATTTTATATATTTAATGTAATTTTTTAAATATATTTAATAATAAATGTATATATTTTATATATATTAAATATATATTAATATATATTAAATAATAATAAATGTATATTTTTATATATATTCATTTTAAAAAATTTTAGATAGCTCTTCGCTTTCAAATAGGTATCACTGACGTACGTAGCAAGACATATGTGTTCTTTGAAACCAACATAAAGTGGAACAGAGTAGAGTACAGGGAAGGGAGAGCATGTTAAAAGAGACAGCCGAGGTTGCCATGTGAACACAGTACAGCGCAGACATTGAGCTTTTGAAGATAAATTGTGGAAAAAAAAAAATACAAAAAAAAATAAAAAATAAATCCAAGGATGATAACTTGCTTAAAAGTGAACCACACTGTGTCAGTTTTGTGCATGTACCTTGTTCAGGAGACCTATTCATTATTGTTCTCCTGTGGTGCCTTTGTAAAACCTTCTGAATACGGTACTTTCTGTAACAAGCTTTGCTGCAATCACAATTTTGTGCGGCGAGCGAGAGGAAATATGTTTTTGGGGTATGCAAAGTTTTAAAATTAATTGTAAAAGGTAATTAATAATTGATGACGTCTCATTGGGGAAGATTCAGAGCATCGCTACGCCTCATGGCAATGAAATCAATGTATTGGGCTAAGGAGGCAGGAGACATATCTTATGGATGGGGGACTCCAGGGTCTTCTTTATGCTAGCCCAAGAAGGGGCAAATGCCCTGGGCCCTTGCTGTGTTCGGGGCATTGGGTGAGACCCGAAAAAAATATTTCTGCTCAAGGAGCCTTCACCATTTTGGGCCATAGTCTATAGACATTATTTTGCCTGGGGAAAAGTCATGTCTCACACACAATTAAAAGGGTTTTTGGTTTCTTTGGGCTAGTTTCTTTTGAACCAGTACGTGATAGATGATACTGAAGGACTTTTGTTTCCATCTTCCAGCTGGCATTGTAATGCTGCTGTGGTTCTGCCTTCCTGACAATGCCCCAGAGTCCTGTGTCAAGCGAGGAGGAGAGGAGGAGCGTCTCCGAATACCCTGGGGAAGAATCAGACTCAGACACCTCCAGAGAGGGTACCGTCCCTGGAGGGAAAAATAATCCCACTTCTGCCACCAGCACTGTTGGTCCTAACCCTCTTTCATCATCGTCGGTGGCTGCACGCAGAATAAAGGAAAGGTCGATGTCGGTTCCTGAAGACTCCCATTTCAGTATGATGGTCTTCCGCATCGGGATACCTGACCTGCATCAGACGGTAAGGCATATTTCCTATCAGTCCACATCATTAAAATGATAGTAAAGTCTCAGAACACGTAAGAACTATAATTTTCCCAGCAGAATCTTTAAAGCTATACTGGGCAATGGCCTTTTCCAAACCACAGATTATCAAGATTCCTGTGGGGTCAAGACTTACGTCACAACCCAACTTCTTGGGGTGGTGAAGGTCACTTTGGTCATTTAGTACCCCACAAATGAGGGTGTTTTCATGGGTCACTTCCATCTTTTCAAGGACCTAAGCCAACAATTGCTGACCACTTAAAAAAACTCTGCAAGTGCTTTAATAAATTCCTATTCAGGTTTTTTTAAAAATTAAAAAACTTTCACAACTAAATATCACCATGGAACAATGTTTCCCTTAATGTGGTTTTCACATAATTAAAGCTACAATGGCAGAATATATCATGGTCACTTTATCTCAACCACAACTCGATGCAATAAGTAGAACAAATTGCCTACATATATGATTCGCAATTTAATATGGGCCACGGTTAAATAACATTACAATCTCACTTCGTCGCCCACATAGCTGGTTGAGTAGGATGATTCAGGCCATCAAGTCATATGCATTATGTATGAGATTACAGGAAATCAGGACCTGAATGTATTCATTATTTTATATCTAGCGTACGTCAGTAGACAAACCAATAATGGGTAATTCGCTAGAAAAGCTGACCGTGGCGTTATTGGGTAAAATTGCCGTTTAAGGGTCCCTGTGCTTTGCAGCTAATAAATATCATCTACGTCAGACCCCAATTAAGATGGAGATTTAGGTTGCAAAAAAGGATTTTTAAAGACTTGATCCTGAAGTAGAGCTGAAACATTGAACCGGTTTCCAATGATGCATTGTATTTTTCATATTGATTTCCATTTGGGTTTCCAATAACCTAGATTTCCTGGGGACGATACTTTTAAAAAAAGATACCCTGCCCCGTGAACCCCTCGTTAGGAATCTGCAGTCTTATATTGCAAAGTCTTCATTAGAATTACTCCTAGTTGGCCACTCGATTCATTTTGAAGGCAACCTGGCAAGTGATGGACATCACTGTCTCTTCACGAAGTTGAGCTGGAGACCCTTGCGTGTTCCTTAGCATGTCTCAGACATTAAAACTAAATACCTAAGTACCTTTTTTTTTTTTTTAAGAAAAAGACCCCAAAAACATGTAAGTTGGACGTATTCTTCTAAGACCAGATGAATCTTGCGCCCTACCGAAAATATTTCTACGCTCTTCTACATTTGCATTTGATAGGAAGCCACCATTAAGCGGTCTGTATCCTAAGTTATGCTTTTAGCTCCCACTCCCTTTTTCAATTTTCTTTTCTTATGCTATCGCGAGGTCCCCTGGGTGGTCATTACCCGCGAGTTATGATTAATGTCTAACTCAGCACAAACAAAATCAAATAAACAGTGTTCCCTTGGCCGGCTTCCCTTTCTCTCTGAGTCAACCTCTCATTAAAGCCCAGATTTCACCATACATGAAGGACTACGGGGAGTCTCCAGGAGACACTTTTAAGAAGATACGTTAGAGTACGTTAGCGATTTCATTTCTGCTGTAGAGAGGACAGGAATTAAATGACTTTAATCAGCACATCATTTTAGCTGATCTGCAAATCTTGACGGTCTTCTGTACAGAGCATCATTTTTGCAGAATTGTAGGACCACTCATAATGGAGCAGTCCGAGTCCAAGGCCGTTTGCCACTTCTGCACCCGTTGTAGCACCGATACGTCTCGCTCGAGCAGGTATCTGAAAGACACTTAGTTGGCAAAGTTTCTTCTTTTCCTGCTTCAATTTTCTGAATGCTTCAGGAGACACAAAGCACAAGCATGACATCATAATAAGTCGGTCTTCCAGATACCCCCTACCAATACATACAGGTAAGGAGACCACCAGTAACACAAATCAACGGTGCCCAAAGCTACATACAAAATGGCAAAGGAAGAAGCCCACGAAACAATGAGGAAGGAGTCACAACGTGACGTACATTGTGTCCTTACGACCCAGGACTCACTTGATACTTTGCTCATATTGACACGAGTGTGTTTTAGTTTGCTTGACATGGAAGTAAATTCCCAATAGTAGAGGCGGTTATGCTTTTATCGTGATAGAATGTTAGGTCTCTTTCCATTGAGAATGTTATACGATGTCAGAAAAGGAATGCGATGACACGGGAAGCCAATATAGATTTGATTTCTCACTAGACCGCAATATCCACTGTGGATAGAAACATTTTACCACCGTTCGCGGGGGTTCTGTTCTGCGACTTTTGATTTTTGGAGGCGATTGACGGAAGCTCAGCAGTGTTACGTTAGACTTTACAGCTTACAGAATCGACAAAAAAAGAAGGGTAGAAATAAAAAACAAACATACAGCGGGTTGTCTGTGTGTCGTGTAATAAATAATGAAATTGAATAGTGTGTCCAAACTAATTTTCTTAAGACATCGCTACAAAAATACACTATAGGACAGAAGTATTAGGGACACCTGACTATTCCACCAACAGGGCATCAAATTCTAAATACATAGACATTAATATATAGCCGGTTACCCCTTTTTCAGCTATAAAAGCTTGCACTCTTCTGGGAAGGCTTTCCACAAGATTTTGGAGAGTTTTTGTGGGAATTTTTGCCCGTTCATCCAGTAGAGCGTTTGTGAGGTCAGGTGCTGATGTTGGATGAGACGACCGGCTCACAATCTCCGTTCCAGCGGCCGGTCAAGTTCTTCCACACCAAACCCATCCAATGTCTTTATGGACCATGCTTTGTCCGCTGGGGCGCACTCATGCCGGAATAGAAAAGGGTCTTCCTATATAGCGGAATGGTCCATAAACACATGGTTGGATGACCTTGGTGTGGAAGAACTTGACCGGCCCCGTACAATTTGTATGTCCAGCCCCCATAAAACATATTGCAATCATCATCATATCCCCACCACCTTCATTAGACCCCCAACCTTAATTGACACTCTCTCATACCGACACTCAAACACACATCACCCTCAATGGAATGTCAGACATGTAAACATATACATCGCAACCACACAAACCACACTAAGTTTCCGTGTTGGAACATGACCAGTCCTGGGCAGATCGGGTGCTGGAAAATGCGTTCAGCGTCCGGATATATCTGGCCGCATGCTACATGAGCATAAAAATGATACTCTTTCCTGAATAGACACATAAAAAGTAGATCCAGGCCATATGAGCTTCCAATCTATTCTATATACACATTCTGGAGCAGCTGTTCTTTTGCCCTCCAAATTATTATCTATTCATGTTCCAGAGATACTGCCAATCAGTGTATGAGCTTTGGGAATTTAGGAATCCAGCAATAAAGAGATAACATAGTCACACGAACCCACACATCGTCTCTCCAACCTGACACCGTTTGCAGGATGCCACATTACTTGACCCTGCGGCTCGCCGTAGATCTCTGCATCAGCCAGCCATGTTGAGGTGGCTTCTAGATCTGCCCCGGGGCAGACACCCTAACCGGACTTTTTTTGTGGTATCCCAGTAGGTCTGCTTTAAAAAAAGGCCCTTGAAATGGGAGGGGGTGGGAACACTGAAAATTAAGGGTTTTTAGAACACGCAAAATACAAACAAAACAAAAACAAAATAACAACCTATACTGAAATACTTAACTTTTTTAAAGTGCATTGAAAGAAAATAAAAAAAAGACTTGAAATAGTGATAGTTCTCATGAAATCAGTCTGATAATAAAGTCTGGGAATACAGCCAAGACCAAATTACACCTGGCAGCTAAATCCCCGTTAGACACTTGTGTTGAGTACGGTGGTATCGGCACTTGAAAAGTGAATCAGAAGTATCTAAATAATGCACTTCCTGCATTAAAGGTGCAGTTCCACATCCTCTGCTCAAATTTAATACCTTTGTAAACTAAATGCAGCGTTGGAATTGTCACTCCTAGACCTGTTTAATGTCCAGACCCTTCTCGGAGACTATTCTTTGTTATTTAATCAAGTACCATTCTGCCTCGATCATATTTTTCCTAATTTGTGTCAAAGACAGGCACTGATTGGCCATTGCCATAGAAACAAAAAAAACACCCAAACTTCTTAAATTCTCTTGTCGATTTGTAGGGTACGTAAAGTATGCCATGGATCGTGTAAGGGGCTTATAGAAGACTTGCAACATACACACACACCCACTCATACTAACACACATCTGTCGAATCTCTTTCTTCAGGAACTGGATGTTCCTCAAGTCGTTCAAACTTCTGTCGGCAAAGAAAATCAGTGTAAAGAAATGTTTTAATAAATGGAATTATTCCGAGAGAGAGAGAGAGAGAAGTCCTTTAATAGACTTAGTACTCTGCCGAAGATCTGGTCTCTATAAAAATAAAATCTAAAATTCACGTCGTAGCCCAAGGCTTTATTTTACATTATTATTCATTCATGTTTCTAGCTGCCTGTTTTTGGACATATTTTCCGGAAATCGTGTTTTACTAGGAATATTTTTTTTTAATTTTTATTTTGCAACGGTGGCCATGAGCTGATGTTTTACACGCTAGATTTGTCCATTAGTCTCTGGGTCATGGTTGGATGAGTCGAACTCTTTATTGTACCACTAAATGGTTTAGTGGATCTTTATGTCGTTTTCATCACCTCGTCTTTTATATTTGGGAACTCATACATTTTTTAATGAGTATCGCAATCAAAATAGTCTTAAAAATAATGGTTTTTAGACATTTCTATGTAGACAAAAATCCAGACTCTTTATTGTACCACCTTATGGCAAACAATAGAATGACTGGCAACAACCCAGCATGGATTGCTTAACTTTCATTCATTATTTTACCAAGCTGGTAATTTTACATCTTTCTGAAAATACCTCCCCTTCGAATGTATTGTTCTACTGGTCAAAATACTTTACTTCGCTGTCTGAAAACAAAGAGGAAAAATAAAAAGGCAAGAGATAGGCTAAAAGATTGGGCAGCGGGCAACCAACTGCACAAACAAAAGTTCTAGTTATATTTAAATGCCTTTGTGAACACCTGGCCATCACACCTATATGAGCTTGTTGGACATCCCATTCAAAAACCATGGGCATTAATATGAAGTTGGTGCCCCCTTTGCAGCTTCCACTCTTCTGGGAAGGCTCTCCACAAGATTTTGGGGGATTTCTGTGGGGATTTTTGCCCATTCATCCAGTAGAGCGTTTGTGAGGTCAGGCACTGATGTTGGACGAGACGCCCGGCTCGCAGTCTCCGTTCCAGTTCATCCCAAAGGTGTTCGATGGGGTTGAGGTCGGGACTCTGTGCGGCCGGTCAAGTTCTTCCGCATCAAACTCATCCGACCATGGGCTTTGCTTTGTGCGCTGGGGCGCAGTCATGCTGGAATAGAAAAGGGTCTTCCCCAAACTGTTCCCACAAAGTTGGAAGCAAAGCATTGTCCACAATGTCTTGGTGTACTGAAGCAAGGTAATTAACATTACCCTTCACTGGAACTAAGGGGCCCAAACCCTGAAAAAACAGCCCCAGACTATTATCCCTCCTCCACCAAACATTACGCATTCCGGTAGCTAACGTTCTCCTGGCATCCGCCAAACCCAGATTTGTCCATCAGACTTCCAGATAGTGAGAGCCATGGCTGCCTATGTTCTTAATTCTGTATTCCTGTTAGCAATGTGTCTGGCTGAAACACTTCAACTCAATAACTATGGGGGGTATCTACATACTTTTGGTCATATAGATTTTTCTGCTATTTTCCAGCCCAAGGGGAAAAAAATAGGAGCTTCTTCTACATGGATTATCAACAACTCGTTTTCTGTCTTGGACAAACCTTATTCATCGTATTTAATGTTATTATTAGCAAGGGTTCATAACAAACACACACGATTGCAGTTAACTACATGGATGCACAATTTTGTAACAGTAACAGATGTATGTTCTTTGTCCGTAATTGATTACTACAGAAGCTTTAAATTAGATTCCATCTGTCAATCATTAACTCCGATTAAGTTAAGCTCTAATTTTGTCCGGAGAAAAATTCTGCCTGCTCTCCTGGCACCTTTACCCGATATGATTCCATTACTCGTCATGGCTCACTTTAAGCTCACAGTGAGAGGGCTTTGGTGCTTTTAACATCTCCATGGAAACAGTAACCACAAAAAAGTACAAGCTATCATCACCTTGGAAACGATGGCGCAATGATCCATTTGAAGGGATACAGTGTCTTTAAAAAAATAAAAAAGTGAAACATTTAAAAGAACATACTGTATAAAAAGACCTTTAGAGGGAAATTTAAAATATCCTTGCTACCTAGAACCCGGGTGCTTCCATGAATGTGTGGTTCAGAGAACATTAAATTACAGTATATAACTAAATATATAGGAGTGTTAGGAAAAATTATTCTGTCAATCATGTTTGGATAGATGTTATTAGGATAATATTTGATTTCTCCAATCAAAAACATACAAATGCAGAACATGACATTTATTACTGCTAAACAGTTCTAGGTTGGCTTCAATTAATACAAGGGGGCTTTTGAAAGTAGGGTTGTACGGTTGTGGTCTTGCATGTAATACATTTTATAATAATCTTAATTATGATTTGCAGAAATGTCTCCGATTTAATCCAGATGCCACCATCTGGGTTGCAAAGCAGCAGATCCTGTGTACCCTGAACGAGAGTCTCAAAGATGTCCTCAACTATGGCCTCTTCCAACCAGCGACCAACGGAAGAGACGCCAAGTTTTTGGATGAAGAACGCCTCCTTCGTGAATATCCTCAGTCTTTTGAAAAGGGTGTTCCGTATTTGGAGGTATGTAGCATAAACCCTAAATTGGTTTCTCATCTTTTTATGGCGATCACAGGCAGAAAGCCACATATATACATTTACGTTATAAAAGCAGTCTTCGGGTTTTCCACCACTAATGAGAACTGAGGAAACCTAGAATTTGATAAGAATTGGCCCATGTTTCCTTCCACATTATGGCTTGCCCCTCTAAGACATACTGTATGATGGCTTGATTATAGAATTATATTACATATAGTCATTAGGGTTTTCTCCAAGTCTAAAACGTTGTGCTTGAAGTGACGTCTCTTTTCTCATTCTCACTTCTCCGTTTGCTCTCAGTTCCGCTATAAGACTCGCGTTTACAAACAGACTAACCTTGATGAAAAGCAACTGGCCAAGCTCCACACCAAGGTGAGTTGAGGTGCCCAGGCCCAGCTGTAGGGTTTCCAGCAGTCTACTTTGGGTACCACATGAAAGAACCCCATGGTGATGTGTCCCGCATGGACTCTAGTAAAATTAGGTGGGGTGGACCGCAAGCTGTCTATATTCTGACCCTTATCCTCACCACAAGGCATGTCCTAGACCAACGCACCCACCCAAATCCCAGTCCTTCCTCTAAACTATCTAACACCCAACTATCAACCTTTCTCTCAGAAGTGTTTTGTGGATAACAACCACTTTTAATCGACTACCACATGTGTACGTATGTTTTGTGTACGGTCGTAACACATAGGATGGGCTTTGGCACAGATGGATAATGAGTAGAATGTCCTGAATTATCGTTGTTTTAGGCTGGTCTTAAAAAGTTCCTGGAGTACATTCAGCATGCTTCGGCAGAGAAGGTGGCCAGATTGCTGGACAAAGGCCTGGACCCCAACTATCACGATTCAGAAACTGGAGGTAAGCTGATGGGACCGAAGACGACAAGTCAGGAGAAGCAAGACCGCCAACAACTATTGTTTTAAGCCTTGCGACTGTCAAAAAAACAAACAATGGTGGGGTTGTGGATAAATAAGCAGCACTGGTATGAATAATGCTTTTATATATAAACTGCATTAACCTTTCTAACAGATCAAAACACGACATACAGAACGATCCCGTATCGTCGTCATAGATCTATAGAATGTTAACATATCATTAGTGGAAAGTTACAACATAATTACAAAAATTTTTTTTTTTCAAAAAATCAGCCGCTAAATAAATATAATAACGCACCTGCATTCGTTTTACAAACCAATGAGGAAAGAAAAAAACACTAAATTGAGCTGTCTTGCACATCTGAGATTGTATTTTCTTTCTGTATTTCTCAGTTGCCATGTCAATAGCCTATCAAGTGCTTGCCTTTGTGTCATGTGACGTTTAAGTATTCCCTTCCAAAAAAAATGTAAAGATTTTTTTCTAAAAGAGCTTTGCGTTTTGTCAAAAAGTATTCCGTTTTATGAAGATTTAATAAACATTTTTTATTAATATTTTTTCAATTAAATAATAATTTGTTTAATAAATTGTTCCTCGCCAGAGAACGGCCGCATATTTTTCTACATTGATACACAACATTATATTGTCAGGTCTATATAATTTTTTGAAATAAAACCAATTTTACTATTAGCACTGAATAATTAGTGCCCTATAAATGTGGGGTTATGTAATCAGAGGAGAACCTGAAAGACAGACGCTAGCAAGTCATAAACAAACACTGTGAATCAATACGCTGCCATTAGACTAGCATAGGACACAACAGATCAATAGAACGTTATCATCAGTGAAAAATATAGCTGATTAACACTACGGATGAGGCGTATAAGTAAAAGACGATGCTTTCCATTATAAAACATGACCCATTTATCCCTAATTTGCCCCTGGAAATGATAGGAATCACATATGAAGAAGAGCTATGTAGATAATAAAGAGACCTTAGTCTTGAAAGCTTGCACTTTGCCGTTTTACCAAACGCAGTAGAATTCTATTCCTTTATGAAGATCTTGTGGTTGATGTTTTCTAGGGGAAAATCGGTCATAAAATGTGATCGAATTGTGACATTTTATTCCCAAAATGTATTTTATTTTTATAGTTAATGTCACCAGGGTTACCTGAAGTGAAATTTTTTTGTAAAATAAAGCATTTTTTAATTCACGGATAATAGTAAACGCCCCCCCCCCCCAAGTTGTCATAACTTGATCCATAGCTGCGGGTAGAAACGTTGTTACAATGTTATGACTTTTCCCACTAGGGTGTCATAATACACATTAGCACGGCTCGGCTATAACTAAAGTGGATCCGTCACCAAATATCTTCTGCTGAGATAATGTATCCCAGAATGCAGTTCACCCGAGCTTACTGATTGGCTGTTTACTTACAAGCTGTTAGGCTTTGGACGGAGGAAATTATGTCAAAGTCCCCCTTCGCCCAAAGAATTCAATTTTTACGACATCTCCTCAGAAATACTATACAGAAGATATATTAAAAAATGTACCCAAAAACACAAGGATTTCTTTTATTTTTATTTGTTTATTTTGGGGGATGGGACCCCACTTTAAATCATTGAGCTGGATTTCCACAAATGTGCGCAATGTAGCCATTAATGGTGCAGGGGTGAGATGGAGGATTCAGTAGAGTTGGTCTTCTATGTCACAAAGTTAGGAGATGAAATACTTTGTTACTTTCATGTATGGCATTCTAAAACTCTATCAGTTTGACTCTGTATTTCATGCTCATTTTTTAGAGACACCTCTTACTCTGGCGTCCCAGCTTGAAGGGACTGTGGACGTCATTAGGATGCTTTGTCTCGGAGGTGCCCACATCGATTTCAGAGCACGAGATGGGACAACAGCTCTTCACAAAGCGGTCTGCGCTCGAAACTACAATGCCCTAATGGTATGGTCCATATATAAAGATGCTTTATGTACATATGGTTTAGTTAACTAAGGGTAGGTTCTACCTGCCCCCAAGATAAAACACATAAGACCCTTCCGGCGCCTGTCTAAATCGCTCATTTTTCCTCTTCTAAAGACCTTAATCAGTCATCTGTCTTGTCTTAGATTCAGGAGCCATATGCCTACCCCTCACATGTTTAAATCCCCTCACTGTCTTGTTCTAACATTTCTCCTCCTTTGAAATAAAAAAAAACCTTCCCTCCTGTACTGTTAAAGTCCCAAACAAGTCCCCGCAAGAACTCTTATCAACCCAACTGAGGTGCGCAATCAGAGGAATAAGCATCTTACGCAATAGGATGGCGCGCTCCGAGAAAAAGCAACAAACACAAATCCTATGATTTTGTTGTAAAAGCGACTCGTTAATCAGGTTCCAGCGTCGGTGGCATTGACCTTAAAACGAAAAGAATCCCGCAGATTGTGAATTGCTCATCTCCGACATGTACGGCCGCCTTTTACGCTATGTGACCCTATCTGTATTAAGTGATTGATTCAGGGAATACCCCGGGATGAAAGCGTAAGAGTAATGATTATGGTATATGGTGATAGATGGGATCACGAGTCTCTATGATTCATACATCAGTAGAAGCCGCCAAGAAAACCCGCTTGTCAAACATACATTAGGTCTCTGAAGGTTAATCGGGGAAGACCCGTCGCTTTGTGTTATCTATGTTGGTGTATAAATCCGGCAGCCTTTTATGCTTTATCTGTGGATAAAGATGTGTCACAAGCTAGAACGTCAGCTGCTGCTCTTTAGGTCATCAATGGCTGGTAGGTTCTAGATTGGAGAACTGGATTTTGGTCAGATAAATTGTCCAAGGCGTCAAAGGCTTGCATGAATGTGAATGGAAATCAAGACTTGAGGTCCTGAATTTCGCTGTCCTGCCAAGCTCTACCCCTGCCCCGAAAAGAGACAGAGTGACAAAATTGGGACTGTTCAGTGTAAAGCAGGACAGTTGGGAGGCCTAATGTATGCATTAGAAGCCCACATTATATGTTTATCATGGGAGCATCTTTCTTAACTTGATCTTCTAAGGATCTGCATCTTGAAGTTCTCTACCCCGCTATTAGGTTCCTAGTTGTTGAATGGCTCTGGTGGTCTTTGAGTGGTGAGGAGAAGGGAGAGAACTTTGGGACAGGGAACTAATATGCTGGTTTTGCCAGGCGATTGTAAACAATTTATGGATTTAGTTTCAAGAACTAGAAGGAAGCAGTTCCATTAGCAGTCAGTTCACAGGACCCCATCAGAGTGGGCCAACACTATGTTACATCAACACCATGGACGCCATGTCTAAAAATGACCCCTTAGTCCTATTTTATGTGTGTAACGCTGCGTAACGCTGTTCAAAATGGATTAATACAGACAACTTTGAGACTTCAGCCCAATAGAGCCAGAATGGGTTTTTATTGGGGGACAGATGATAGTTCAGTGCCCCCCTGAGGGCAATGGGAGTTACAATCCAAAACACCTTGAATTGTAAAGCCAATTGAATAATGTCTACGATACGAGTAACCGTCAGTTTCCAATCCAAGGTTAAAAATTCCTGAATAAGCAATATGAAAAAGCTTTGACTGACACTCCAAATTTCTTCTGAATTTTTATCAGCCGTGACAGGGCCCGAGGGTTAACGAGTTGCATTGTTAAGTAACTCAGATAAAGGCAAGTGCCCCATATGTCCAAAACCATGCCATGGTGTTAGCGGGGGCATCCGAGACCCCCTAACAACCTATCTAGCTTTGGTTTTCGCCAATGTTTACATCCGGATTCTCTGCCATAGACACATTACAGAGGATTTTGGAACGCAGGCAGAGTCTAACGTCCTCCTGCCGGCTTCACATATTGGATTGCAGCCCAGTAGCAGACACTACCCCTGCAGGGGTTAATTACTGGCGGGGGGGATTCTGTTTCCTTGGAAACCATATTTGGAAAAAAAAATGCCCCTTTTTGCCCCCCACGGAGGGGTTATTGTAGAAAGCTAAATGGATTACCAACCCTCCTCCTACTCTCCTATTAAACAGCAGCTCTCCCGTTGCCATAGGAGCAAATTAGTATAAAGCATATTGAGGTCAGTAGTAGCAGGAAGATAGTAACCTGCTGTGCCACCAACAGAGGATCCACGTGCCAGTGAGCCCTGTTAACCCGTCGGCGACCAGACCGGCCTGGGAGGGGTGTGTGTGTGTGTGTGTGCGTTCTTTGCTATGTGATTCTGGCCAACCCTGTTGCCAAGGGGTTAATTTGCTCTCCCTTTTAACCCATCATGCTCTTATAGAATAGTAAAATTGCGTTAAGATCTAAAGAATTAGGATCTTACTCCTTAAATTGCAAAAAAAAGAAAAAAGAAAAAAAAAGTCATTAACCCTTTCAGTGCCACGGGAGATGTTTTGAATAATCCATGTAGATTCTTTACCCATAAAGCAATTTCTTTCTATAACAATTGGATACTTTTTTTATATTTTAAAAAAAAAATCCCTAAAGTTTGTTTGAATAAAATAAAAAATATGCACTATTTTAACCGAGCGGAGATTCATGCCATACGAGGTCAGCCCTGCAAATCAAATTACTTCCTACTAGTCCCTCTTGTCTCCACTTCCTTTTAAAGCTCCAACAACCAATCAGCTTCCATTAATGGAATGGCACATGTGGGTAATGCATTCTGAATGATTGTTCCAGATTTTAACTCTTTATTAGCCATTCATTAAGCTTCCATTGAACCAAATGATACAAACAGACCTTATGGAGAGCGTGACTTGTCAGGAGGTGAAGCTGTTCAGTGTTACGACACCTTTAATCAAGCACGGATTTAATGATAAGCCATATAGCAATGAGATGTTACCAAATCACATACCTCCCAAGTGTCCCACTGCAGGAAGGACAGTCCCTCTTTATAAACCGTATTCCTCATTTCTAGGAGGTCAGAATGTTTGCTGGATATGAGGGTATCACAGGGTTCTACGGCCCTAAAAGCCCCGATAATGTGTATAGAAACAGCAGTAAACCAATATATTAATTAAAAATCAATAAAAGAATCCTAATATTTTCCTAATTCCCCTGTTTTCTGAAAAACAAAACTTAACAGGGGTACGATGACCTTCAGCAGGAATAGGAGGCATTCGGTGTCTTATTTCACTGGGGGTTCTTCTCTCAAACCCAAATATTTGTTATCTGCTAATACGTTTGAAACTACTCTTTGCAGACGCTCTTGGATCTTGGCGGGTCTCCAAATTACAAGGATCGTCGGGGACTGACGCCTCTGTACCACACCGCCATGGTAGGAGGGGACCCGCGGTGCTGCGAGTTACTGCTGTACAATCGGGCTTTAATTGGCACTTTGGATGAGAACGGATGGCAAGAAGTCCATCAGGTAACAAAAAAACGTAGTCTTTGAAAAACCACATTGTACGAGACTTTTCATATTAAATACGTATCGATAGATGTGAAGAAACCACAGGTGATGCCACCAACACATGGACCACCCTTTCTTCTGGGAGCCCAAAGGCCAGAAGTCCTTAGCTCCACATGGTGGCCGATGTGCCACCTGGACAGTATTTAAAACTCCAATATGTCATATGACTTGTTGGCCACCCCACACATAACATCACAGTAATCTCCCACAAAAGCTGACAAGTGTTGGAGAAGGTATGAAGGAGTTGTTGGTCCAGGCATCTTCTGGTATCCATAGGCAGGGGATACCTGCTTCACAGGAGACCAGCCCAACATGGAATCTGATGGCAGATCAGCCTCATTCCCTCCATCTATATGCCTATCCATTGAACGGTTACATTCCCTTACTGTGTTAACGTTTACCACTTCTGCTGAGAGTCCGTTCCACTTATGGACAACCGTCTCAGTCAAGTACTTACATCACATCTAGATATAGGACATTTAGAGCAGCTGATCAAGGTTAGGAGCTTTAGCAGAAAAAGATGTACCTCTCTGCCATCCTTGCTTCTGTTCTAAATGGTAGACAGTTGATATTCAGTGGGTTGTTTTCCTTCTTGCCTCCTCTCTAGGCTTGTCAGCATGGACACTCGCAGCATTTAGAACATCTACTTTTCTATGGTGCCGACCCGGCAGCTCAGAATGCTTCTGGAAACACCGCGCTCCATATCTGTGCCCTGTACAACAAGGTCAGCAGCATTGCCTCTCTTCTTCGCTCGGTGTCAGGCGTAATTACCCCGGCTGCCTTAATATTCTCGGACTGACAGTCGCATCAGGTCTCGGGCTTTGCCTCTGGTGTCATGGTTCATTAAATCTCCTTTGCTCTTCCTCGGGTGGCAGTAGGTAGATCTGGCTGATTTGGGAAGTCCTGACTCATGACTTGGCCAAGCTGGGGGGTCTATGGCTTTAGCCGCAGTGTCACTCACTCATCATATAAAGAGATGGCCAAAGGCACTTTACGTGCTGTCAGATACAACTCCCATAATCCTGAGCCGGGGCACTTGCATTAACAGTAACTGCTCCTTCAGGGTGATTCGTGTGCAGGTTTTTACCATGTGTGGCCCATAGACATTCCACCTTGATTTTCGAGTCTATAGTTGGGGTTGATCATCAAGAAGAGACCTCTGAGGTCTTTTTTCCATTGACATTATCTCTTGGGCTAATACAGCTATATCTATTTTTCTTTTAGTTTTTGATCATAAAATTGTATGACCCACAGGCGGCTTCAATTTCAATTTGGGTCCCAATGAGGGACTGGCCGTCGGAAACAAGGGCACTTGGGATGTATGTTACCCCAGTGCTGTCTAATCTCATCCTCATTGCTGGAAAATAGAAATGTTTCCATGATAATTCTTTACACCTTGGTGTGCGATGTTAATTACACGTAAATAGAGACATGTACAGCGCTGCCGAATGTGATGGCGCTATATCAATCAATCCTAAATGTTCACATTCTGACAGTCTCATGGCCCTTATGGACTGGTTTGGTCAAGATCGATATAATAAATTATAATTTATTATTATATATAACATATACAGTATATATACATACACATTCTATATATTATTTTTCCCAGTACACCAGGGGGTTAAATGTTTCCCTTATTAAAGGATCTATATTGCCCTCTAGTGGCCATGGCGATGCAGCACGCATATCGTTCACACTGCTTGTCACAAAAACTGACAATATTTTCCTGTTTTCCCTATATTTCTATCATTTTAGGAAAGCAGCGCCCGGATCCTGCTTTACCGCGGGGCACGAAAGGATATAAAGAACCATAGCGGCCAGACCCCATTCCAGGCAAGTTCCTAGACTACTCCTTTCACCAATAACTATAGATATATATATATAAATAGTTCTAGTTTAAAATTGTACGTGTAAAGAAACAAGTCAAAACCTCCCTTCTGGGGGCTCAATACCTGGAAAAATGGTGTCCAGCGTTATTATCTGTTCTGAAGAATGTATGACCTGATAGATCCCACCGGTCCACCTTCTATACCTTTACACCTCGTAAATGAGTTACTCTGTAACTACTGCGTTCTGGTCGCCGTCCACCAGCCTAATTCCGCAGCCCATTATCAGCCTTGCTCGGTCCCCGGGTGACGTGAGCATCCAGCCCCATCCTCCATGCTTTAGAATACAGTGTTTGTTTTCTGCGTTTATTTTTAATTCCCTTTTTTTCAGCCTCCGGCTATGAAGGTTGTGCATAATTTAGAGCGATTTGTCACAGCCCAATGCACTCTCTTAATTTGACGCGGCTATCACTATCATCGCGGAACTTATGAATATCCACCAAATGCGTTTTTATTTGCCATCCCTTTTTTCTTCTGCTTTTTAGCTCTCTCTCTCTCTCTCTCTCTCTCTCTTCCATCTGTCTTCTCCTTCTAACTTTATGTTCTATTTTATTTCTCTGTCTTGCAGGTTGCGGTTATATCAGGAAATTTTGAGCTGGGCGAACTAATAAAAAGCCACAGAGATTCTGATGTCGGTGAGTAGATTCTATGAACGAGTCGGATAGCTTGATGGTGGAACTTGGCCAAGGTTGGATTTATACTCGTTACTCCTGAGCACAAAAGCTCCAAAAGCCATCTTAAGGCACGTTGTGAGAACCATTTGGTGGCTACCATTATCGAGTCATTCCATTGTTTCTGATGGACTATTGAATGAAGTTTGGCGGATGGCGTCAGGTCTGATCATTGTATTGTCTTCTCAGTACCCTTTCAGGAATCTCCTTCCTATGCAGTCCATCGGCGCGAAGGCGGAAGAGCTCTCTCCGTTCCTCACGTCCTTCTCCGTGCCAATAGCGACAATAGCCTTTCACTGCCCGATTGGATGGTCTTTTCTTCTTCCACTGCCAACACTGTCACTCTACAGGGACAAAAGGCCTCAGGGGGAACTCTCCGCAGCTCCAGTAGCCCACGTGGCGCTCGAAATCGATCACCTTCAAGAGGACGCCATACAGAGGAGTCCAAGAAACAGCCACGTGGGCGCCCAAGGTACTAATAATGAGAAGTCATTATTAAAGCAAGCATTCTACACTCTGCCTGTTCATCAAACTAGAATGCCTTTGTCACAGATGGATCCCTGCAGGGCTCAATATACTGATATATATATAATATCTGTAATGTCCAAGTTTCCAGAACCACAATAATTTAAGAGATAATCCAAAGTGAGATCCCTCAAGCTTGAGCATGGTACGAAGGTTGTGTTTACTCGTTAGAGAGGACGTATACCCAACCTCGTGTCTTATGTTGATCATGAATATTAATATTTTCCTCATTCTGATCTCTCTTTTCTAATCAGTTCTAGTGGCTCAACCAAAGAGCCTTCTGGTAGCGGAACCACCAATCATCGTATGAAACGGAAGCTGTATTCGGCAGTGCCCGGACGTACGTTTGTTGTCATAAAGCCCTACCAAGCCCAAGGGGAAGGAGAAATGTCTCTCAGCAAAGGAGAAAAAGTCAAAGGTAATTAAAAGCTACCATTCAAATCCAGCTATGGAAATAAGGGAGGACACGGGTAGACATGGATGGGTTTCTGTCATCATAATTGGGTTGAGAAGCCAAACCAAAGCCAACTGGATGGTCCCAATGCTAATAGCTCAGAGCTGCAGCTGCCCCAGGTCCTCAAGATGAGGGATACACTTCAGCTTCCCTGTAAAAAAAACCTTGCTTCCAGAAGTTGATGTAATGCCAATGTGGTTTGGGACCTTGAACATTGCTTCAGGTACCAAGACCCCAATGACTCTGCAATGATTAATGACTAAACTCGGACATGGACTGCACTTATCAGTGACTCAAAGAACAGCACGCAGAAGAGTTGGCATGTAGATGGAACTTAAGATAAAAATACAAGCATTTTATATCCATCTCTATTCTTTTTTGCAAATGTGAATTGAATTTTTTTTTAAAGAGGATATCTCAGAACAGAACCTTACTCAACACAGCTTGTGTGTTAATAGGAAGAAAATTTGGCAGCTTGGTAAACACATTTAGGAGAACCATGGAGTAGAATTGACTTCAAATCCTACATTTTTATTTAATGAAAAGTCATAACGAGTTCTTAACCAATCACTTGGTTTGTAAGACAAATTACTGGATTTCCACCACAACCAAATACATAGGAATCTTGGAGTTCAAAAGCTTGGTCGGTTCTGGTCTGATCTGTCCTTCAGGATTCCTCTAATTCAAGGAGGAGACTTGATGGCCAACATGAGCTACCTTGAACCAGAGAGCATCAGACGTAACAATACCAGCTATCGGTGACCCACAACTCCTCTGATCCGCAGCGACGGTGAAATTACCAATTCAATGGTTAAGATTAAACATTCTTTTTTTCCATACTGGTTTGGGAAATAAGAAAGAGAAAGAGGACGTTTAAGTGCAGACGATAAGCCTGCACCTGTAGGTACTTGAGAGGTATATGAAGTACAACAGCTATTTACGATCTCTAAAGTATGATGCAACAGTGACCTCTCGTGGAATGCGAAAAAAGTGATTTCGCCTCCCCCCCAAAAACCTGTGAATTTGAAGAAGACTTCTTTGGTGCTTTGACACCGGAACATTATCTAGAATTTGCATCTTAATGAAGAGCCCTCTAAGATGATCAGGCGCGGCGTATGTGCTCCGTACTTAAGAGTGCTTTAGGGAAAGCTTGCCTCTTGCCGTGGCGGGTACATTTAGCTGGTAACAGTGCTGCATCATGCGTAGATTATGGTCCCGCACTGCTGTAAGAACAGCACAGCATTGATATGAGGCTTACCGTTTGATTAGAATGCAGTTTACCCATCTGTGTACTCCGCTCGGGGCTGCAGTGCAGTATCGTAGGAGGAATGATAAATAAAGATACATCGTAGCATCTTATTAAGCCCCCTGACGAAGAACGCTTCCCTGTAATCTGTTCCAGCCTTCCTGGGCGTTCGATACATGCTTGTGAACATTCTTAATCAGCTGACCCTGAGACTCTTTAAATGCTAACCCTCCATCACAAAGATTCCATTTCTAGATGGAAGTTGAGTTGTCCTTGAGGTCAACCTCGCAGAACAAAAGTAGGACCTCTAATTTATCAGAAGATAAAGAAACAATTTGATTTACGAGGTCTGCCCCTTCCTTACTTTAACGAGAATTGACATTTTTTCCCAAAATATCGGAACCTTATACAACGGCGTGAAGGGTATTTTATGTATTACATACTGCCGGTGGTCACGTTTCTTGGACAGTCCCAACAAAGGGACTGGGGCATTTTTCTAACCGTACTAGGGAGGCTCTGGGTGTCTACGGACCCCAGGCAGCGATATTTGGAGCCCACCTGTAATGGAAGGGATAAAAACAAAAAACAAAAAACAAAATGTCATGTAAGGAAACGTCTGAATCTTTGATCTTAGCTTTGCGTGTTTTCTGGCTAAAGGTAGAGGAACTTGGGTGAAATGGGGGGCAAAATAGTGTTCGGATATCAGGCGTAGAATTTCTATAATAAACTTTTTGTCTTCTGCATCCAATTAACGCGTGACTTTTGGCTTTTCACAGTCCTGAGCGTTGGGGAAGGAGGATTTTGGGAAGGAAATGCTAAAGGTCGAACAGGATGGTTCCCTTCTGACTGTGTGGAGGAAATACCAACGAAACCCCAGGAAGGGAAGCAAGGTACCTCTCATGTCTCATCACAAATACATTACTTATTACTTATTTACACGGTTCGCCAGAAATAACATATGCAAATCAACATGCAAATGAGACATTTAATCAACATTATCTCACCCATAGCTATATGCTTAAACCCAACACCTGATCATGTTGAGATGGAGCCAAAAACCTCTTCAGTTATGATCATTCACAAGCTGGCATGAAGCCTCCTACAGCAGGGAAAAATATGATTTTAGATGAGGGTCGCCACTAAGAAGAAGAACCAGTAGCCGTTCATTGGACCCAAGAAAGCTACCCATGCCTACACCCAGGACTGGGTCCACACTGGGCAGCTTTCCGAACTTTGGTGCCCCATTGTGATATTTAGGTAATGGTGGCATCATTGTGAGCATAGGATGGGGCAATAAGAGGAGCATGTGGTGGAGCAGGGCTGGGGTTTGCGCAAGAGACCACATTCTCCATCCCATTGTGGGCCATCTTCTGCTTCTGTTACATTGTTTCCTGATGGTCAGGGGCGGGCCGGGGGGCAGGGGGGCAATTGCCCCCCAGGCCGCCCGAAATCTAATCTAAACGGCCGCTGGGTGCACGGCCAGCAGCATCAACACCCAGCGGCCGCGTGCGACGGCCGCCTAGTGATGGGAGCAATGCCAGCGTGAGGGGTGAAAGCTCCGGAATAGATGGGCTGATTCGGTGGCACAATGGGCCACTTGACTTGACTTGCCCCCAGGCCTTAGGCTGCCAGCCCTCCCCTGCTGATGGTCCTATGGTGCATCAGTGCTTCGTGAACGGGGCGAGGAGATCCCCTTGTAGCCGGCCCTTATACACGACGGAGCGCTGTGTCTAGCTGGCACAGGGTCCATAATGATCTTACTCCGTGCCCCTGTCTTTGAAATGCAGAGTGCCAGCATCTAACATTACATGCATGCACTCGGCATAGAGGAAGGCAGCCCCGGGGGTAAGTGGTAGCGGCAGCTCCGTTAAGCATAGGGCAGCACCCTGCCAGGATACGCTGCTGAGTCCTCGGTCTTGTTATCACTGATAGATTGCTAATTGGCTTAGTAAAGACACACCAGCCAGAAGTCTAGTGCCTTTATACACAGGCTGTAAATCACCTCCATTCTCGCTCACATTAGTCATGTTTACCCAGTAAATGTGTTCAGGTTCATAAAAATGAATGATTAAATGCAAAAGTTGGACTTTGCTGCCACCCAGTGGTTGTCAACATGAACTGCAAGCCATACCTGCCCCCCCCCCTCCTTTCCCGGTTTCTAACATAAAGACTTAAGCTTCCGGTAACAATTCTGATACACAGTTTCTGAGATGTAGAAACAGCCTTCTTCGTCGATACGTTGATACGATGCTTGCCCTTCAAGCTTCCACTTGGACATATTCAGAAATCAGAGGTCCTTGTCCACAAACAGGTCAATCACAAGCAACAAAAACATGTTATTTACAATAAAAAAAAGCACCATTTCATCTACAAAACATCCAGTGGCTTTAGCATATTAATTTAGCACATACTGAGGTGTCCTTTTAGTCTTTAAAGATGTAAGGATATCAAGACAACACAGAACATCAAGAAAAATGTTTCTGCTGACATGGCAACAAAACCCTGAACCTATCAGTGACTTCCATTTCCGTCATATGACTATTGATTAGAATATTGCATTCCCCCCCAAAAATATAAATGGGCAACGCTTGCATATACTGTACACGGTTATATATAAATCAGTGTTTAGTGGCAGTTTACGATTTCTATAATTGATATGTAATGGAAATAGTTACGTCTCGTATTGGGCCCACCGGACAAACAAATCCTGATTTTGATAGATATTATGTATCTGGAATTGTTAGACAAAAAGAAAAAAAAAAAAACATTCAAAAAAATGTCCAAATTCATGAAATTTGACATCAATATACTAAAATAAATCGTAATGAGATGTTGTTGGATATCTTTTATTGCCCCACCGCCTCCTCCCGTGGATGGTGGCCGAAGAACTTTTAGGGTTAAATAAAGGAATACAGGAATAAAAAGATAAGAATAACGAAAAAGTGTCCCTTTGCCACGGGACACCCCGATTATCTCCCAACGCCCCGGTCTATGTCATCCTCCTGGCTTCTGTAATATATACAGTGTGGTTACTTTTAAAGTTGCCTCTCGGGTTATTCGGCTGCCGTGTTTACTCTTCAATGTGAGAAGACGCACAATTTGTGAAAATCAGCTGTTGTTTTTACCTCTAATCACGTTTAATTAGCATTCATTACTAAAAGCCGCATTGTCAATTAGGACTGTTGCCTTTTTCTTTCCATCCACTGTACTTTCCATCTTTTTGACTTCTTCTATCATACGATAACATAAATCATGAGTTATTACATCAGGCCCTAAAGCTCGCGAGGGGACCGCTAGGTCTCAGTGTGGCCACTAGACACCCATAGTCCAGCGAGGGGCCATCTGGACCCCAAAGCCCACAAGGGTCCAGACTTGTATAGCAGGGCTCAAGGGCTAATGAGATAGACCATGACAGATCAGGACGGCTGGGCCCCCCTGCTGGCTCGGGCCCCCCTGCTGGCTCGGGCCCCGTACCCACTGATGGTGGTCCTCATTCAATACCGTGTTCGTGTATTCACATCTTAATGCCAGCGGACTCCATAGCCCTAAATGAACGGATCTGATGTCCATTTGTAGACTTTGACGTCTTTAATACCCCGATGGAACAAAACATTGACCTAAAAATGACATCATGGAGAGGGCAGATACATCACGCCGACTTAATAACAAAAAATACGGGAGACCCCAGCCGCCAAAATACATTATAAAAAAAATTTAGAAAATTAGGTTAAGTGTGATCACGTGGCATTTTAAGGGTTACGCATGTCGCTAAACATCTGAAAACCCAAATGTGAGAATATTTTTGTTCCGAGAGACAAAAGAATAAATATATTTATTGACTTTATGTTAGCGACAGCCTCTTACATATATCGCTTGCTCTTGTAATGCATTCTTGCTATTTAATAACTATACTGATTTTTAGGGTCATTTAGCGGATCATTTCCGTTTTCTCATTCTTTTCTCGTTTTTTTTCCCCGCCTGCTTGCGCTTTCCCAGAGAGCCGGAGTGATAAAGCCAAGCGTTTGTTCAGACACTACACGGTGGGATCATATGACAGCTTTGATGCCCCCAGGTAAGGACCACCTGCTTTTCCTCCATCTCCACCCTGCGTGCCATCTGTCTGCGGACCTCGCTTCGTCCTCAAGGACATCTGCGGCTACCGTTCCGGTCGGTGCCAAGAAAATTAGACGGGTCAACGGGAATTAGGATAGGGAAAGAATTGGGAACAGAAGGTATAGTTTACAAAAACGATTTACTTTTTATTCTGAATAAAGACAGGAACTTGAATTAAATAAAATGGGGAGGGCGTTAAGGGTGATAACAAACACTCAGGGTTTAGATTAGGACAACACTCACTTATAGATGTAGGACACGGGCTTTGTAGCTCGAAACCCTTCCAAAGGAAAGCCTATTTGTGGTGGAAACCCAACGAAGTCTCACGTTGTAGAACAGTTTTATCTTTACATTGTCCTATCAAAACCAAAAGCGAATGTATAGATCAAATGGCTTCTTGGCTGCGCAGCTTTAGATAATATCTGTATACCAAGCTTCCAAGTATAGGTGGCACGCAGGTTGCGTCTGTGCGTGGATATTGTACATTGTGTTCCGTGACGGCGGTGCATGACCTGTGAGCGTTCATAGAAGACCATTCACAAGACGGTCACTACAGGCTTACATACAGTACGTGATATATACTGATAATGTATTACAGCTAACCAGGCATGGGCCATTTGGACCTTGAGTTCCCATTCACTGCAGTAGAGTTGGTAACAAAAAATCCTTCCTTCTCCAAGAATGGGTAGAAAGTAGCACTTTATGGTTCAGGGAGTCAATCGCATGGAAATTCTTCTTCTTCCCTTGTCTGAGTTTCTGCTGATGTATGGATCACAAGCGTCATGGCGGTTATATATCCCGTGACTGCTCACGGCGCACATGTCTATTCAGGAAGTGTTGTTTGTGGCGTGATGTTAGCGTGTGAGCACGAGACATGTGCACGTCGACCAGAAACGTGGACCTCTCTCCTACTCACTCTCTACCTTCTCTCATTACTGTGTTGGATCTCTGACACCATGTTGGCTCTTGGACGACCTAAACGTGGTTATTGCCCGGCTCTTTATTGGTAACTCGTCATTGTTGTAGAACGTCGTCTCATCCCTCTTATTTACAATACAATAAATTATAAATAATATTTAGCCTGGCGTTATATCAGAGAGTAGAGAAATATACGCGACTCATCAATCCTCCATCTCCTTATCTCCAGCCATCACCTCAATGGGCGAAGAAGAATATTATGTCCATTCAAGGCGTTTGTATTTTTGTGGTCCTTGTATTTCAGGATTGATGTACCAAAGTGTTCACAAAGCAAAAGGTTGTCTAAGGATAACATATGTAATAAAGCAAGCACTGAAGGTGGCTCGTCGCTTACGTGCTGCCTGCCATTAGAAGAATAGATATATCTCGAAACGATAAAGAAAATGTATACTGCTTGGACCTGGTAATACCTGGAATGTGTGTAAAAGAATAAAACATAATATAAATACATACAATAAATAAAATATAACACCATTAGAACCTTTTTGAAGTCTGCTAAGAGGTTGGCGAGTAGGACTTTTGGTAATATTGGTGGCTCGCGATGGTCCACGATGGCCCATGCATACTCAGTGGAGCCCACCTAGGCCGAGAATTACGTTTAGAGGGACTTTTGGGGAGTTTTTGAGACTTCGGCCGTGGTTTGGTGTTCCACATACTAGAAAGAAATAACGTTCTAAAACGTTTACCGGTAGAGCATAACGGGTGGATCACTCTGATCTAGTGGGTAGGTATAGAACATGGGTATATTAGGTAGGGCAGGTGGTCTGAAGGTATAATAGGGGTCCCAGGGGCTTTTTTTTCCCAAGCTGCCCCTGATGTGTACAGGGAGAAATATTAAATAGTGACATAACTGCCACGTTCAAAAATAGCAATGGATACAATAGTTCTGGAGGGGGAGGAGGTGTCGGAAATCCGAAACAGAACTTCCAAGGTCCCTCCACAGTGGGAGGAATTTAACTCGGTGCATGACCCAGTTAGAGAAGAACAGATTGAGCCAAATCGAGCTACAATGTTACACGTGTGTCGTTCGTGGCTGCGTGATCTATTTCCGCGCCAGCCGTCAATATACCAACAGGAATCAGTAGTTTAAGGTTTTTTTGTTGGGATTGAGGAAAAAAACCCAAACACAGTTATCCATAAGGCTAATTTCCGAATCTGGTCTTTCTGACTCAGAAGCGGTAACTTATATGTAAAAAAATAAATAAAAATATATATATATATATGTAAAAATGGGTAATTACTTCTGAACTATACGCTAAAAATGTTAATTGTAATTTTTTGTTTTCATTGGTGGCTTTTGACAAGAAAGCTCGAGTTCTCTTTTAATCCGTAGCTCTCTGCGTGTTTTTTTGTGGGGGCAGACATATTGAACATGTAGATTTATTCTTTTACTCACCTAGGAATTTAGAGCCATGCTGTCAGCACAAGTTTTTTGGGAAAGTGCCAATTTTTTGCATTTTTTTATTTTATTTCTTGTATATGTCACATTTATAAAAGGGGCCATTTTTTTTTTTTCTAATTCTTCTGCATTATTTCTGTCCTGTCCCTTCTTACTGTTCTTTTCTCTCTCTCCTCTCTCTCTCTCTTTCTCTGTCTCTGTCTCTCTCTCTCTCTCTCTCTCTCTTTCTCTCTCTCTCTCTTATCGTATTTTTGGTTTCCATTGAATATGCTACCTGAATATTTTATCTCTGCTTCTTATGTTACCTTTCCTATGAAACAGCCTGAAAAAGAACAAAAAAAGCGTTCTGCTAAATAATGTATCATTGCATACACGCTAACGTCTTGAATGCTCGACTTTCTGGATTTTTTATGGCAAAAGGAAAAAAGTTGGAAAAAGCAAAAAAAAAAAACCCCCCAAAAAACAAACAAAACAAAACCCAAGAAACCTTGTTATGATTGACATCTTTAACTCATTAAAGAAATCTCCGTGGCTATGGCTCAACATGAGGATGTACGGCATTCACATTTACTTTGAGGCGCCAATGTGACCTCACGTATCCCACATGACCTCATACATAATGAGTGTCCTCCAAAGTCCAGAGGCACCTTCGGAATCCACTATCTTCTATACGTCCTATAGGACATCACATGTCCTCTATGACTTCATGCATCCAGTATGACCTCATCTATCTGACCACGAGTATGCTGCATGGCCTCATGTATGACCTAATGTATGACCTGATGTATCTTGTCTCCTGTACAACCTCATTTATCATCTACATCTTCCAAAATGTCCTCCCGCATACAGTATGCTTTCATATTTCCAACTATACATCTAGGGTGACCTCATATTACCTGTATGTCCTTAAATATCGAGTTTCACACCATGAACACTAGAGAACTTCACCTGACAACCATCTGCCGATTTTTGTCCCAATTTGCCGTGTTCCAAGTCAAGTTCCAAGAATTAACGAAACTTCGATTCAATCTAATTAGGAAACGTGAACGTATCAGACAGAATTACCGATAAGAAGTTAAATTGTTAGCGTCTAGCCTTACTTTATTTGAATTTCTGCTTCTCTCATAGAGTTTGAGGACCTTATCGAGTTAATTCTGTGTGGAGATAGGCCATCTTGGGGATCTTTTCGCAGGTCTTTAAAGTTGAACACTATCTCTACTACTTATCCTTGGAAAAATCATTCTTAAGAGAAATATTTGCTCATTTGTACTTTAAGAATTATATTTAGCAAAAAAACCCCTAATTACACAAGAAAAATAAATATTTTGAATATTTAGTGATGGCACTAGGCATGTCTTCTGTCATTTAACTCTTCTTCAACAAAGGTTGCTATTCAATTCTGAATTTACTTTAATGTATATCATACGATACTTAATGTACCAAGCCACACGCTTTATTAAAGTTGTATTAATTATTGTGTAATAAGTACACTTCCATGTTCACCTACCTTTTGGTGACCCACCAGCCTAGGTAATGCCGAAATAAACTTCTCGGTCAATCAGATTTTTTTTTTGTCAGGAATGCTTAATTGTCACCTGACACGAAAGCAGGCACAGATAGGTTGTTGCCATAGAAACTGAGAAAAAGCTTCATTGGAAAAAAATTAAATAACAGATCTAATAAATTGTATTTTTGTTTAATGAGCATCAGAATCCGAAAGCGGAGTTTTTTGAGCCAGGTAATTAGAGCCGGTAATTTAATTCCCATTAAATTAAAAAAAATATATTATTTGATATAATATTCGATGGAATGAAAAGACCTACTGTTTAGAATTAAATAGAAAATTGTATTAAAACTACCTATAGATTATTATTTTTATGTTAGATAATCAATGTAATAGTTTTGCAGATAGGTAACTTTACAGTGGGGTGGCAGCCTGTGGCAGAATCAGCATTATCCAATCAAATTCCTTTATTCTAGTTCTCACCCATCCCTGCTCGGCTCTTATAAGGGCTGCTTGAACCAATCAACAGTCGGGCTTTATCATCCATCGCGCCTATATTTCCATAGACCAAACTAGATCAGATTTAACCCCTAACATACCTCTTCAGTACAACTTTTTTTTTAACCAATTCATCCATAATTCTTCTTAAAAGTACAATCCTGCCGTCTGATTCTAGCGGCAAAAGCCGCGTGCTGCCCCTTTTGCTACAGAGATTCCAAGAAGTGCCCTATTTACTATTTTTAATCTGTATGGGCACCGTTTCTTCTTTTTTATTGCGTTCGACGACTCATTTTTGGCAAATCGTTTGCTAATTTTATCCCGTGTGGGATTTTGCTTTCGGCCTCGTCTTGCGCCTCTGCCTTATCCGATGATTGTTGTCGCAAAGTACCTTTTGTAGAGAACGTTGCCGACATAACCGGCGTCACATTGGAGTTTAATGTACTGTACTCGCCAATAACACGCCGCGGCACAGTCACGGTTATACGTGTCAGCCTTTATAAGCCCAACGTGGACCCGACGCCAGGTAACCGTGTCTGTGCCTATGGACCGCGGGTGCCAGTAATGGGCTCGGAAAGGGAGCAGCTTTTAATTACACTCTTCGCTGCTCTTGCGTGAAATGTATTGATGATAGAAATCCACGGCGCTCCGCTGCTTTCTTCAACCAAAGCCTCGTCCATTCCAATCGGGCAACAGCATTGGCTTCCTCCCTATGTGCCCCACGGGGCAATTATTATTATTATTATTTTTATTATTTTTAATAACAATATGTCTATAAATGGAAGTGTATTGCGTAGCTTCCATTATTAAAGCAGAAGCTAACACGGCAGCTTTCCTTTTTTTTTATTATTATAAATATTACCAGATAATAAATGGAGAGTCTTGGGTCCGTTCACTAAGAATTTGAGTAATCAGTCAAGGTAAGGGTTAACTCGACTGACCACTCGACTTCTTAGTGAATAGGCATAATATGAGATAATTATAAGGAGCGATGCTGACTCATAACATCACTACGCGTCGTCTCCTTATATTTTCCGATTCTATTTTTATCTAGTTTTTTTACATATATAATTTACCCATCTTAATCATTTTCCAATGTTTCCTTTTTTCAAGTAGTTGCTATGTGGTCTGTATCCTTTTTAGTTACCAGAATTTTGGGTATTTTTGTTTTTCCCAATAAGCTGGTATATTCACTGGGAATGGGTGTAGGTAAATGGAACCGCCTCCCAGCAGAAGTGGTAGAGGGTAATACAGTTAGGTGATTTAAACATGATAGGCATACGGCTCCTGAATGTAAGGCGTGACCAACGACTGATTAAGGTTTGAGTCTTTACAGCAGGAGAAACGGGCGACTAGACGGGGGCCGAATGGGGCCGATCTGCCAGCTGTTTTTTTGTTTCTACCCTATTTTATTTAAAAGCGACTTCCAGAACTGGCTGATTTTTTTACGTGATGACCACCGCCCCACGCAGGTTTACCCCCGTTTGAGGAATAGGACCTCTTTGTGCTTGTTCCCTCTCCATGGTTCTGAAATCATAGGATTTAATCCAATCCAAGGAATGAATGAGTTAAACAGCACAACTAACCCATCTTTGTGATTGGCTCAAATTTCAATCTGAATTAGACAGCCAATCAGATACCCCCAGGATAGTTATAAGCCTTAGCTGCTTTAAAAAGTATCAGTTACCAGTCGAGGATGAATTAGTTGACGAGGGTCGGTGAACGTGGCGCTTTTTAGTAATCTACGTTAATCTGGGTTGGCGATGAGGCTACTGGGTCACCAAGAGACAATGCCCAAACCAAGAAAGGCGTAAGTACAATTTATGGATTTTACATATTTAAAAAAAAAATAATTATTCACTTTTTTGGCGATTCAGGTCCATAGAACGTTGGCCAATTAGTTTCCGTCGAGGTTCCGTAACCCATCCACCTGCTTTTGAGATCTATCTATGATGTTGAGGTCCAAGGAACCCAACAGCCAACATAATGTTATTTATTGGATAATCTAACTAGTTATCTGTTTTCTGTTGGGTAGAATGGCAAGAAGAATGTATCAGAGATTTGTTGCCCAAACATCGCAGTTACCCCCCCCCCACAAGATTATTTCCTAAGTGAAAAGTTGCAGATATTCTGATGTGTAAATTTGTGTAACCAGAAGACAGGCTACAAAATCCATCAAATTCAGATAGATTTAGTGATGTTATGGTTTCCAACCAAATTTCTTTAGAGAGTTCAAAAACGTGAAGCTGACCACCAATGACAAATGCACGAAGAGGCTTCATTTGAGATATTTGCCCTGGAATGACTTAAGGGAATCTTGTGGTGCAAACATAAGTTTTGACCACATTCCAGAATGTTCAATAGTATAATACCATTAGAGGTCGGGAATTAATGCTTATAGAACGTGTCTTCTAAGAGGAAGGTCTCCCATGCTTTCAATATGATGACAGATAAGAGCCATTCGGCCCATCTAATCTGCCCATTTAAAGACCTTAATCAGTCGTTGGTCTCGTCTTAGATTCAGGAGCCATATGCCTATCCCATGCATGTTTAAATTCCATCACTGTATTAACCTCTACCACTTATGCTGGGAGACCCTTCCACTTATCAACCACCCTGTCACACACAGTAATTGCATCTGAGACCCTCTACTTTTAGATAATGACCTCTTGTTCTAGGTTCTAACATTTCTCCTTTACTTTGTTAAATACTGAAATACTGTTTACTGTGTCTGACATGATCTGATGTGGAGTTTGCAGTAAGGAACAAGTCTTTTCCTACCCATGTGTCTAGTAGAGTGCAAGCTCCTGTTCATACCGGGAAATATACTTAAACACTCACCAGGATTCCTTGGATACCATATGTATAGATGGTGATTAGATAGGTGATTTTCTTTGGGTCTTTTTCCTTTTAATCCCTCATATTCACTGTAGCTTACAACCAAATGGCACCCATCATGTCCATACGTTCCTCACCAAGATGCCATGGCCCTCCTTCTTATCTTGGCTTCTACAATCACTCCACGCTACCCCAGTTTATCCCTCACCATTCCTTATCTCCCTCTCTGTCTTATCAGGTTCTCCACAAGCTCCTCATTCCTCAAAACCTTTCTTGTACTTCCTCATACCTCTAGAACCTCTAGAACTTCCATATCACCTCCATATCTTCTTTTTGTTGTTAAGAAGGACCTCAAATCTCATCTCTTTGAAGATATACTCTTGTATGATGCTAATTTTTGGATTTATGGATCTTCTGAGAGGGTCATCATTGAAATATTGTGCTGTTACCTACAAGGGTCCCTAGTTTGTCAGACATGTACTTAGAACATCCGTGATATAATGTTACCAGTTATTCTTATATTATATTATTATATTTTATTATATTATTGATACATATGTAATTGCTTACTCCATGTATGACATCAGAGCTTACCAAACACTGACTATGTATCCAGAAGTCAAATACAGCCAAGTAATATTTGTTTGCTTGTGAAAGTATGAAAATGAGAGAGTGATTAAGAATATTTTTGGGACAGCCAAAAAGTTCTGACAATTGAAATAAATCTGTCACATTATAAAATGATCAATGAAGTATATATGGATATTATATATTTATATAATATCCATATAATATGTGGAGGTCATAGTAACGCGAAAATATGGCATTGTAAAATATTTATTTTATGGAACTGAGGTGGGTGCATGGGAGCACCTACCAGGGCAGGTAGTATTTGCAGACCTGGGGTTTTAAATAACAGCCATCCAAGGTCACAGGGGCTTCTGAGGGCCAATCACATTATAAATCCTGCTGAATGTAACACTTTTGTAACTAAATGTAGCATTAGAAACATCAGTCGCAACACTAATGAATGCTCAAAAGCATTCCAGAAAATAATTCTTTAATCATGTGAGATCCGGCCTTGTTCATCATTTTTGCTGGGAAGACTTAATTGTCACGTGGCACAAAAGCAGTCACCGATTGGTTGTGGCCATATAAACTGAGAGCGGAAATAATGTTCGTGCAATTGATGTACTATACAAAGCATAGGTTTGTGGGGGTATATGAGGAGAAGTTTGGAGTCACATGACCAAATATGAACAGGGAGTGGGTGGAGCTACACTAAGCCCCTCCTTTTCTGCTTTCCATGGCTTGTGATATTTGCTCCATATGTACTGAATATCAACTGTCGACACCATTAAGTGATTGTAGGCAGTTGCTACGGTAACGACCAGACCTGTTATCACTCCTTAACGTAGTAACGCAGTAATGGTGTGATTTAGGTTGAAAAAAGATAGACGTACATCGAGTTCAACCAGAGGGAGGCAGAAACCCCATATGGGTGCGATTTCCAATTTTGCCTCAAAGGGGCAAAAATACTTCTTGAAGTTTTCTCCATTTATCTACTACCGTAACTGCGAAATGTGTTACTTTTTCTCCATTTTTACCATGAGCCGCCCGACCCCTGGGCCTCAGCTCGCCGATCCCCTCGCTCATCCCCTCTGCAATATTCCTCCTTTTGTGAGCTTCCCCTCCGGAGCTTTGTACATCGACTTTACAATGTAGTCCTTGCACCATTTCTTAGGCAGTTCCTATAACTGCCCCTAGTAATGTCATTTGGATCGGATCGCCTCCAAAGCTGGACACACTTGTCCAGATAAGCTCTCTCCGGGGACCCATATAGAACGGCATCAATATATATATTTTTTCCCTTACACCCCCTCCCTATACATTGTAGCAAGAAAACGCTTCTCTTTCTCGTCCCCTATGATTCCATAGCGATGTATTATCTTTTCGGTGGTCTATATCGTAGATGGTATGTTTTATTTCTATTATGCTCTATGTTGAGCGACAGTTCGAACGAATGCTTGCTTCACCTATTGTTACAGCATATAAGCTACCTAAACGTGCACATTATTGAACACTAGGGGGTTAAAGGCTCGAGCTATTCGGTTCCTGAGCATAACGGGAATGTTTCAGGACCACGAAGAGCTCCCGTGCACTGGCTTCATTGAGCGTTCTGCCAGTGAGTAGAGTGTCGGTGCCCTGCTCAAAGACACACAGAGGCTATGATGTGAGTATCACATAGTGGGTTCTTGGCTTGGGTAGCGTACAGACGGCTGCGCTGCTGCTGTACTATCACAGACGCACTGCCCCTCGCTCTCTCTCTCTCTCTCTCGCTCTCTCTCTCTCGCTCTCTCTTTCTCTCTCTCTGTCTCTCTCTATCAGCGAGGTATTTTAGAATGAGGCTGAGCTCTGCCGTAATTCTGAGGTTCCGAGAAGCATCATGGCTTTGTCAGATGGCAGGATGCATTCCTCCCTCTCCTCTAGCTGGCCGGCCTTGGGGCCCCGAAGGCGAAGTGTCTGGTATATTTACAGGTAAAAGAGGATCACCCTTTCAAGCCGGCACGACGCCTCTTGTCACCCTTCTTTTTTTTTCCACCTGCAAACCGCTGTTTTATATTATTATAAGTGGGTGTGTGTATGTGTGTGTGTGTGTGTAGGGGGGGGTCTGTGGGAGGGAAGGGGGGCTTGAAGCCCCCCTCCCTTTCCCTAGACACACACTCTGATGATGCTGCCTCTTCCGTTGAGGGCCTAGCACTGGCTTTACCTTTCTTCTATTCATTTGTTATTCATTCACACAATTCATTCATCTTTCTTTCTCTCGGCTGCTACACACATTCCGCCCCCTCCTCCCCCCCACCCCCATTCACCCATGTGTGTGTATATATGTGAGTGTGTGCACTCTGTCTTCTTCCATTCCTCTGTTTATCGATGCTGCTATGGCTTTCGAATCTCTCTCTATTCAGGAGGGAATGAGGTAGGGGTTGGGGAGGTGTGTGTGTGCGTGTGTGGGGGGGTATTTGGAAATGCTGATATATATATATATATATATATATATATATATCGGTTTTTGGGCAATCAGGCCCCCCCATCCCCCTACTAATATTTACCCTTAATGAAACCATTGGGAGGAGGGATGTAGAAAACAAAGGGGAATTTCAAAAAATTGCTTTTTTTAATGGAAAAAAAAATTGATGTGTGCATGCAACGGTCTTTGCGATGAATCCTGTATCATTAACCCTTGGTAGGGTGGAGAATCTGGATATGCGAAAGCTATGCGGTGAGGGGTCTTGCAGTAAACCATGTGTATTTGATGGTAAAATGGAGTATATATGATAAACCTCTGAACATATACGTCAAACCCTGAGTGAGCAGTCGCTGCTCGATAAAACATATACAGTATTCACCGTATAGATAAATGTATAGCATTTCTCAGTTCACAGCAATGAAGAACGGCAGGAACATTGTGTTGTTTTTTTTCTTAAGGTTCCTTATTGCAAACAGCGTTCAATCTGCTTGAACAAGTAATTATTCCAAATTTGAGGGACTAGAAGGTAATTGTAATTCATGCACAGGAAGCTTTAACCTTCCTTTTTCATTATTCGCCGGTATAGGTGCTCGCCGTAGTTCCTGTTAACCCCTTCACTCCCGGAGGGGTGAGCATTTCACCCCCCCCCACCTCCGACTAACATGCATTGCGTACCCTTCTGAATGGTTCATTATTTTCTATACCCCTTCAAAAAAAGAAGCATATAATCTGTTTTAACACAGAATGAATGAAAGGCATTGCTCTATAATGCTTTGTTCATGCTGCTACGCTTCAAAGACTTTGAGCGCGGAGTTTTCATCCTGCCTTTTTTCTCCTTTTTACCCCACAGCCGGGGTAAAAATGTTGAAACGGATTTAATTCATTATATATAAATATTTATATATATATATATATATATATATATATATATTTATATTTATTTTTTTATTTATGTATATTAGTATTTAACAGGCAGTTTGAAAGGCTTAATATACAATGCTTAAAACCAGACGTTATATAGAAAGCATAGACAATATTTTTATCTTGCTCAACATAAAGTTTAAAAAAAATAAAAAAAATTACAATTAAAATTTTTTTTAATTCTACTTAAAATAATACTTTTTTAAAGAAAAATGTAGGGCGATTTTTGTTTTGTCTAAGTGGCACTGCAGCTTTAAAGTTTCTAGAGCCTCTCTACCAACTCCTTAAGTTTAGTGTCAGAGTGAAACTTTACATTAAAAGCAAAGGAAGCCAATGTTGGGAAAAGAATTTACAGAAAATCCATTGCCGGCATTAGGAATCCGAATTTTACTTTTTCCCAATCCGTATTTTATGGCATGGAAGCCGAAACTAAAAGTGAGCAAATCATCTAACTATACGGGGGGACACGCAATTACTATACTGGTATAAATCTTTTATTGGTACAGTATTTATAATAACCGCGATATAGTCTTTGTGAGATTTTGGAATTAAAAAATAACTTTTAGGACGTGTGAAGTTTTCACAAAATTTGGATATTTCTGTTGTTGAGAAATTACATGGAGGTCATGAAGATAGCCTGTGATTTGTTGGTTAAAAAGTGTTTTGACGTTATAGTTACGGGGGTCTTGGAATGATATCATTTTAAACTTTTGTAGTGACTCAGTAACTCATGACTTCTAAACGTTTTATTGTTTTTGTTGTATAATGACTTAGTTGATGCTTGTAGGACATATTGTTCTAAAACGTGATCAAGTTGAAATTGTTATCGGGGCCGAATTTGCCAAAATTAGACACAGAGGAAACAAATACCTAATTTCATTTGTAGGGAGCAAAGGCTCACGTCATTCCTGACCTGATGTCTCTTAAATAACAGTCATCAAATACAATAAGTAGTTTGGTGAAATGCACCAGATGTATACGGATTCTGGAATTATGATGTCATACTAATGTTACTAAATTGTACTTAGACACAGTTCAGCCATGGGTGCCATATTAACTCAAGGTCCACATGGTTGTCTTCAGAGTTACCTTCCACCCTAGACATAATCCTTGTATTCTCTAAGTCATATCCAAGTATCATCTCCGGTGGGCCCCTGTGTTATATTGTTGACCTGCCCTAAAGATGGACCTCAGGTCCTTCAACACCTGGACCTTCAAGGGAAGGTCAATAGAATAACTAGGTGAGATTGCCGTGCGTGGTTCAGTATTATGTTCATGAGGTTCAGAAACATTCAGCTAAACTTGGCAATGGTACCAGGCTCCTCCACAGTTCCTACTATGTTCTGCCAACAGCTGAAGTCCTCCCTGTAATCAGTGGGGGCTCGGACTGGCAGATCCCATCACACTTCATCCAATAGATAATTTGCCAAGCTGACACTGTCGCGTTCTGTTGAGTTGTACAATAATTTTATGGCAGATCAGTCCCATTCGGCTCCATCTAGTCTGCCTATATTTCCTGCTGTAAAGACTCAAAAATGAATCTGCCCTCGTCTTAGATTCAGGAGCCTTACGCCTATCCATGCTTCCTCATTGTAGTAGCCCCTAACCACTTCTGCTGGGAGGCTGTTCCGCTCATCTACCACCCTTACATCTAAGACTCTGACCTGGCCTCTAGATTATGGCCTCTTTATAGATCATTGTAAATTACACACGGCCATAACTACCCCTTGACAGTGTATTGCTGTAACTATCTGGGTACCAGAGAGGCATTTCTTTTTATACGCCTGAGAGACTAATAAGTAAGGCTTTCCAAGAGTTAATTTTTAGTACAAAGTCGGGGTAAAGGGCACATTCTGTTTCTTTTGTTACCTTCACTCCATGAGAACATAATCTGATTTCTGCATCCCCCCCTCTCGCCGTGGAATTAGGTTGAATAAGGAAAGCTATTGAAAGCTATTTAAAGCTAGGAATATTTAAATGAAAACCAGCCTCGAATCCATGTTGACATAGGCTACTTTTGGAAGAAAACATTAAAAGTAATCCTTACTGATGCCATACGTTTAACTTTAAGGATGATCTCAGGGGTCATAGCTACCAACAGCCCCAAATGTGTACTCTCTACTATGCCATACAAGAAGCAGAATCCTCAATAAGAAGGATAAGGGTCCAATTTGGTTTTCCTATAACTGAAGGACTAAAGGACATATGGCCAATGCTTATTCTTCTTCTAAAATCGTATTTTTCATTGATTTGTATAGCGCCATCATATTCTGCAGCGCTGTACAATGGCCAAACAGGACAATAATAAGTAGTTCATCACATAACATTTTGGACATTTTGAGATGTCACCTCCTAAACAAAAAGTTAGGAGGTGACAGCTCAAAAGAACATATGAGCTACAGTCTCAAATGTTACTGGTTTAATTATGAGCTGTTCGAATGAGCTTACAATCTAAAACCAAAGATGCTATAACAGATTGTCTGGTGTGAAGTGTCCTTCAATTTTCAAGCCATTAGCTCCTGTTTATCAGTTTACGTCAATCTCTGTTATATCACTCTCCGCACATTTGCATAGAGGTAAAATATCCATGTGGCAGCTGTCAACACATTCTAGTTTTCCGTCAAACAATCGGTTTTACAGTAATTGTAAAGCCGACGGTACCGTTGGAAGAGTAGTCTGTCTCAGCTGGTCCTTTTGGGTCCTTGTGATACCATTTAGTAGGTGAGCACATTCCAAAAACCAGATGTAGAATCACACCAAGTCTTAGGACCCCAGAAGACCCCTTCACCTAAAGACTTTAACTTCTCTGCAACGGATACATTAAAAAAACAATCCATTAGAAAGAAATGATTAACGACTAAAGACCTTTAACTATAACCAAGAAATCCATATCTAACTTTTAACAACTTTTCTGGCCTCCTCATTTCCAGTCCTCATCTCCCTGTTGAAGAGGCTAAGAGCTTCCATAAGGAGCAACCTCCTCTGGTCAGACATGGAGACTTTAACTTGTTGCCTCATTTGCTTAATTAGAATCCATCCTTTGATTTCTTTGATGTTGGGCAGAATTCTTCCAGATTGAAACAGTCTTGGTTCAGGTAGATACTGGGTCAGAAGCGTGTTAGTGTTGGAGTTACACAGGTATGATGATGATGATAATGATGATGGAACGGTAAAGTTAGCGATCACCGACCCAAGCCATGTTTTAATTGAGAAAACATGTAAAGGTTCTAAAAAGACAATTTCACAAAGGGAATGTATGTTGTATTTTTGTTCTACAAAGCAGGTAACCATATGGTCTCGTCCATGAAGCACAGGCTCATCAAAGTCAAAGTCTAAACTCTGTAGACTCTCAGTATGTAAATGTATAAAGGATAGAGTGATGGAATTTAAACCTGCATGAGAAAGACATGATGTTATCCTGAAACATAAGACAAGGAACCGAATAAATAATATTAAAGGGTTGACAGACTAGATGGGCTGAATGGTTCTTGTGTTTGGCTCTTCAGACGCTGGCAAACTGTTTGGTCATCTTAAAAAAATGCTGTAGAAGAGGCTGAAACACCAGCTTCCTTTCTTTAGATGACATCATTTTATTCCAATGAACTTGAGAACACAAGATGCTATTTTTGTCTTATACCTAATCCTCCCCGTGATGCTCTATAGTCTAATGTATTGACTGTTCCTGGTTCTATTGAATTGCTTTAGTTGAATTCTGCTGGGCTGAGGAAACAATTAAATATTTGCATTTTTGGGGGCTATTAATTCTGAAACTGCCCTGGTTCTAAGAACGCTCTACTTTTATTCTCCTTTTTCTGCCCGCATCTCCGGGGCTTTTATCATAGACACAATGTTATCTTCTCTTAGTAGTTGGGAGAATGGACAAGGTGGAACAATTGCGCGGAACCAGTAGGACGAACGGGATTCAGTTGGATGTTCTAGTTGGACATTGGTCCTTAATGGTCAGTGGCGTGTTCTGATCAAGGGCCACCAAGCCAAGGGCGGCAGGTCCAAGGGGAGAGGAAGCCCCTCTGCCACAGGCGGCACAGGTTCCGGTAATTCCCTTCCGGACCTACTGCCGGGGTATGACATTTTACCGGACAGACATATAATTTTGGGAGCTGGCTACAATTATTTTAGAAGCCAAGAAGGCATATATCTCAAACTACAGGGGCCACGGCTAAGAGCCCCTTGGCTTTGTCTATTAGAATTTATATTGCTAATCCACAATCCTGTAGTCTTTAAAAGAACGTGCCTCTACGCTATAATCGTTTCGGATGAGATTTTCTTTTTTGACTTATAATAGATCAGAAAAATGACCGTTTTTCACGCTAGGATAGTGAATAATTTTGACTCCGTTCCAATACATTTGGCGTACATTTGCCAATTAAGTTGATATCACATAAATATTTATGTTATAAGAAAGTCAACCAACCTACCAAGGTTTTCCTATATTTTTTTTCCTATAAATTTAATTCGGTTTAAGGCATAACAGTTTAAAGTAATGGAAAACCCACCTTTTTCTGTTTTTTTCTTTATTTTATTTTTGAAAATATAGGATAGCATTCCTATAAGAAAAAGAATTTGTATATCTGGGGGACTTCAAGGTGTCTTGAGCCTTTTTTTAAGAGAAGATAATAGTCACATAGAATGAAGATATGTTCTTTGATCATAAATAAACCATAATAACTGAGCTACAGAATTAGAATAAATTATCCTTTAAAATAACGTCCTCATTGTATTGTACTCGGTAGGGAAACGGCTACCCCGCTGGGCAAAGAAATTATGATCTCCTTCCTATAAACTTCAAGACAATTAGGGCTGTGTATAAGGGTCACCTGGAAAAAAAATAATAATATTTTTTTCTTTTCTGATATAGTTACTAGGAATTATAATGATAATTATTCCTATTGATTAGCAATTAAAAATGAAAATTTTTTTTCATAATTTTTGTTTTTTTTCCTGGGACGCTTTTTTTTTAGCCCAAAAATTTCTCTTTATCCTCTCCAAAGGGAGAAAATATCTCAACTATAACTTAATATAATATTTAGTGTCATAAAAAAAGAATTGATCTAATATTTTAAACAAACTGTATAGAAAAACTCCATCGGTTTATTTTAATTAATGTAATTTTTCATTATATTAAAATGTTCTATTTAAAAAATTAAATATTTCTATTATATTTATATAAATATTTATATTTATATTTTTTTAACGTGAAAAATAGGTATCTACAATATATCCTTGCCTTAAATAATTCATATTATCATTACAGCCGAACCGATTCAAACAGTTTTCGTAACTTGACCCATTGTACAGCGCTCTGAAACTTCATGGCGCTATATAAAATAGTAATAATAATAATGCTGTATAGGTGAGTTCATCTTGATGGAACTCAGCTGAACGTTGCCTCAAATCATGTCTTAGAATTCGCGATTCGCTAAGCAATTCCTAGAATCGTTATTCCCTATCGACCTTGACTCTTGGACCTCATTTAGAAGAAAGGGCTTAAACTGATGATATTGACAAATGTTTTAAGAAATGTATATCAGTGCGCAACGATTGCTCTCGTCGCCATACCTGTCCTGATGGGGAATTTGTAGATCCTGGCGCTCTAGCGGAAAAGGACAGAAAATGAGTATTTTCGGTGGTGTTTTGACATTTGTGATGTCATAGCCTGGATCTCTCCATTACTGCAGATTAAGGAGTTGGAGTAGACAGTTTGATTGGCTCATTCTGGTTCTGCCCCACTAGGTCATCAATAAAGAACATTATAGGTACTTGGTGAACTATCCTATATATATATATATATATATATATATATATATACATAACTTCTCTTGCAGTACTCTGCGTGTGTTATTTAACGCCGCTATGCGCCTTTCATGGTCTTATTTAAAAGAGTCGTGCGGCAGTCGTTGGAAAGGTTGGAAACCTTAAGATAAGTATGGATGAGTGGGAGGCGAAAACGCCCATTGTTACAATATGTAGAGTCACACGTAAAGTTCTCATGAAAATGTCCTTATGAGCCTTGAAAGCAGCTTTTTCCATGGCCACGGTGTGTAGGATTGTAAAGGTCGGGGTTAATTCGCGGTGCTACGTGTTTGCAGGTGACCTGAACATTTTGTTTTGCAACTCATTCCGAGGGGCCAACCCTGGTGAGTTTCTCCTCCAAGACTGGGCCCCTAAATAAATCCTAGATAAAGTGGGGTGACCCTCTGACATTCTTCCATTGATTTAACGGTCACTGGGGGTCAGGCCAGGACTGGCCATCTTACACATCGGACAAAACCCTGGTGGGCCGGTGGCCGGTAGGGCCGCATACTTGCAGGGTTAGTAAAAACTGTGACACATGTCTGCAAGGATCATAAGACTCATCATAGATAAGACTCATCCCACTTTACATATTTTCTCCCCATCTCCCACCTTAAAGCTATCAAAAGCCCCCCCTATTACACTACAGCAGATATGTCCCTTAGTTCTGTTACAGGTGCCCCCACGAACACATACAGTCCTTTACAGGCCCCGCTGTACACACATGGTTCCCACCTGTCCCCCAATGGCAGGTACCCCACTTTTCTGAATCCTCGTGACCCATTGCAGGAACCACATTGTCCCGTTAAAAAAAACCTTTGTCCCATAACTTCCCTCGAGAGTTTTCAGGTTAACCACAGAGTCCGTGAACTATCACCTTGACATAGGCCAACCCTTTGACATTATAATGGCTGGAGAAGTCTTAACTGTTCACTAAATTGGGGTGGGGATGCCAACGCATTTCACACATGCAGCCTTTTTATTTAATAGCTTTACATAGTGACCTTTTATTCAAGGCCACTACATGGTTTTGGAATAGGGTTGCCCACTTTGCAGAACTGTCCCAAGATTCCATTATTGTCTCAGACATTTGACAACGCATTTCACATTCCTGCAACGCAGGCTATGTTTGGGGAAGACTATGAACAATAGCTGCACCGATGAGATGTTTCCTTACGTCTTCTTTGTCTGTAAAACCTAGTCTATGCTTCTTTAACTCCAAGCGTTCATTATCCATTCTGTAAGGTCAGAAGATTCCTCTTGAGATCTCCAAATCGCTGGTTTCATTTGTCATTCTCCACCACGGTCCCTTACATTAAAAGCCTTTGCCTTGCAACTTTTCTCTATCCATTGAGATCTGAAGCTGATGTTTCACAGTCTGTCAGCCGTTTTGTTATAGCCTTTCGTCATATTAGGTGTGTGCGCTAGGACTGTGTCGAGCGCATTAAGATGCCAATTCCTCCGTAGAATTAGATCTGACTCCAGGATGCTTAGTAGGGGTCATTTGATAATAACGTTTCTGTTTTACCAGCAGTTTTTTCTTACAATGTATTTCATGGTGTATTTTCTAATCTGGAAATGGGGATTTATAAGTATTATATTAAGTTTCTTGTCAAAGTACAATTTGTACAATGGCCTTCTCCATTATTTAAAGGGACAACCCAGCCGGCATATGCACTTTAATGCATATGAGAGGTAAGTGGTCCCATTTTTGTGTGGTTCCCCCTTGAAAATGCATGGAGGGATACTCTTTGTAGGTTTAATGAATGCATATTAAAGTGCGTTCTTTGGTGGAGAGGCTGGCTGGGAAACGGGGTGTCACTTTAATTCTTTTGGAACCAAGAGGTCTACTGATTGTAGACCATTGTAACATTGTATCGGCCTCAAAGTAGAGGGCTGAAAGAGCGGAACAGCTGCAGTTTTATTGGTATCAAGATTTATCTAGATAGAAAGCCTTAAAAGTAGAGCAAATGTGTCTTTAAATGGTAATAGTCATGGTGTTGCAATAAGACGACCCACTTTCCATCTTACTACATTCTGTATGATGGAGAGCCGAAGCCTTGCTTTCACTGGTAGGCTACAACCCCCTCCTAACACTTCAAGTGGCCAAAGATAATTTTTACTAGTGGCGACATCACTTAGTATTATTGGTACCAAGTATACCTTCTTCTCCTTTGAATGCTCTTAAAAATTATGTTTTTTGGGACATGTAAAGAGCCAACAGTAACTTGTTCCTTTTGCCATCCCTGAATCAGTTGTAACATCTGCATTTTTGTTTCAGTGACTACATTATCAAAGAAAAGACCGTGCTCTTACAGAAGAAAGACAGTGAAGGCTTTGGCTTTGTGCTGAGGGGAGCTAAGGGTGAGTATGATCTCTCCATTACTTGCGGAGGGTGGCTGGTGTCTCTTTTCTCTAAAGACCTGAGATGGAGAGATGGGTTCTCCACAACATTTTTTTAAAGACATTTAACAAGTAGAAATGACCAACATTAAGCCGATTGAATACAAGACGTGAAGGGTCTCATCCTTTAAGAATGGAACCCATAATGTTGATGGAGAGCTCATGTCAGGCTGTAGTCATGCAGGCCGATTGTAAGGATTTTTTCCCTTGAATTTATTACAGAAAATAACTGTTTTTTTAGTATAAGTTGCTGGCTACATCAGTTGAGATTTGGCAGAAGGCAGACTGTTTCAGTCTTATGTTGGCTCAATAAGAAAATGTTGTTGGTTATACATGGCGATCTAACTTTTACGGATGTTACAATCTCAAGTAGTAACATTAAAATTCCATCAGAACCTCCTCAACCTTTAACGGTCAGTATTAGGAATACTGTATAAACTTGAAAGAAAATAACAATAAATAACATTATAAAAAGTTGTAAAAAAATATTTTGGACAATCTACAGCACAAACCCCAATCGAAGAGTTTACACCTACACCGGCATTCCCGGCACTGCAATATTTGGAAAGCGTGGATGAAGGCGGCGTGGCCTGGAGAGCAGGGCTCAGAATGGGCGATTTTTTAATCGAGGTAATCACATTTCAACTTATTATAGACAATCTCAAACATATCAACTTTCCACCGGGAGAAACGTCTATAGTGGATCTCTACGCTACGAGAATGGAATTCTATGTAAAATGTAACAGGACCTAGCAAGCTTACTTCATAAATGATGCTTAGTTCATGCTGGTCTTCTGGTCCTCAAGGTTTTGGTAACACCGTCAGTTCACTCAGTCGTAGTCAGGATTGGTTTTCACCAAAAAATAAGCCAAATCTTTTCATTACAATAAGAGAGCATTCTTTCATCCCGAAAGAACATATTGATTAGACCTAATGACTCGCAAAAGCTCAGATATTTTGTGTATCTCCATAAAAGCAACGTTGACCACTATGCGGCCTGTTTGTCGACTTTGATAGACATGCTCAAGAGAGCTATGGCACAGCTTGAATAATAATATTTTGTAATTGTCCTCATGCCAGTGAAGCTCAGCATGAGGTCATTCCAGTCCCTCGGTCGCTGACCAGTACAGTAGTCAAGCTTTCTTTTAATGACGTAATCTGTCTACTATTTTAAAAAAAAGTAGACAAGATAGCGTGAATCAAATTTGCCAAGATTGCCATGAATGCAGCCTGATGAAGTCTGATTTCTCTGTTTTTAGGTGAACGGGCAAAATGTTGTGAAAGTTGGACATCGTCAAGTAGTAAATATGATTAGGCAAGGGGGGAACAACCTGATGGTTAAAGTCGTCATGGTTACTAGGAATCCAGAAATGGAGGAAGCTATGCGGAAAAAAGGTACATTTTCAATATTTCCGTACTCCTCGCTTGTTTTATGATATTGCTTATTAATTTATTTACAAAAAAATGTTCGTGCTTTGTTGATTGAGCAGGTTGAAGAACTTAGAGACTTATTTTTGTGGGACAATAGGCATTTCTAAAATATCCACCAATGCGATTTGTTGGATTTCGTTGTCTTACTATGGAGAATAAAAATATTATTATATTATCGTTATTATACATTATTCTGTCCAGCTATCGCCCTGTCAAAAACTAGCATTAACAATTTTTTAAAAATATTTATTATTAAAGCATTAAAAATCCTCCTTATACAGTCCTTATGTTATAGAAACAGTAAATGTGATATACAATAGGAACCTAAAAACATAATATAAAATATAAAAACATATGCTCTATTAAAACAATTTAAGATTAGATTTAATGCATTAGATTTATTTTTTTGATTATCTATTTATTTATATTTTGTGAGGATTGCCGTTAATAAAAACAGAAATGGTACCTGGAATAATAATTCTTAAATGTGGTGTGTTATCATGATTAACTTTTTCTTTTTATAAGGATTTTTAAAATATTATTTTTAAACTACTTTAGTGCCACAGCAGACAAAGCGCGTTACTCCACCTGCAATTTCACTACGATCAAAATCCATGACATCAGAATTGGAGGAAATGGGTAAGCCTTTCAGATCTTTGCTAATGTTGATTAGTTAAAGGTTTTGTTATTATTATTATTATTATTATTATTACTATAATATATTATTATTTAATATAAATGAATATAATTAGTATAGTTATTTATGTAACTTGAATTTAGAATAATTTAGTATTATAAGAATAAAGTATTTGTCTCCTTACAGAACTCCCCCCCCCATTTAGTTATAGTACAGAAACATTAATTTTGCAATAGATAAATACATTTAAAAAAAATAAAAAATTGCTTATAAAAATCACATTAAATATTACAATATTGGTCAATCCGGAAATTATTTTCCACCTTTCGGATCTGAAAAAACAAATTTTCCCTAATTCTATTTATTTTCACTTCTAGTGCTAGAGGCTCATGCGTAGTTCCTTAAACACTCAGGTAGACGCTAGGAAGTGGGTTACAACTTCTGCTTGGCCTACCCATTGGAATTATTAAGATTAAATCATGGTTTAATCTCAAACATGACAGTTGCTATTTAATATCGAAAAAATAACGCCTTTCAACAATAGTATGCTAACCTTTAGGGCTGCTTCCTCTCCTGGGTGCCAGGATATGTCGTCAAATTCTGGTGTTCCGCCTTTTAAGAACACATAAAGGCATAAATAAACTATGGAGGATGTCCCGACTTGGCGCAGTCCTCTTTAGTGTTAATGGACTGCTGGGGAGTTCAGTGATGTCCATTTTAATCGCCCCATTGACCACTGGTGCTAATGGCCCTGATGGCCCTATAGGGCAAATGGCTCCCTGTTATGTGGCAGAAGGGCTGCTGGATTTACTGCCCTAGACCAGGATACGCCGCTGCCTGCCAGTCTGGGGGGAATTTAATTAAAAAAATCTTAACGTTTAAATAGTGCTGTTATCGCCATAGCAACCAATGAAACATTCCTTCTGATTGGACGATTCCCTTAGGGGCTGTGGCGATAAGGGCACTTTTACAAATATTGCACAGGTACAACATTTTATCTATAACCCTTATTATTTTTTATGATATATAATAGCACGAAACATCTTTGGAATGTTGATGCAATGTGTTCTCAAAGAACGTTAGCGGCACTGAAACTGAACCCCGCAGATGGCTAAACTAGAATATTCGAAAAAATTAGCATCTGCACTTTCTTAGATTGAAAGATAACGATGACATATTGGTTCTGTATGTGTCATAATTGCACACCAAGAATCCTATATGCCAGAACCACCCCCAGAAATAATTTGGAATGAATTGTTACAATCTTCCATGTTCTAATGATACTGGACAGAATTCTCTTAAGGTTGAAGTTCTGTTAATAAATTATTTATAAAAAATTAAATAAAAAAATAAATAAAAAAAAGTTAAAAAAATGAATTCAGCTATGCCTCTCCATACAGCTTGATGACTATATTGTATTGTATGGTTCTTAGTGTTGGGTGACAGGTTCCCTTTAAACATAGACATTGTTCTTAAAGGGACAGAAGAGCCAGCTGTTCACCTTCTAGGTCAAATTTAATCTTCAAACTCCATTGAGTGTGGGACTGAGCTAAATTTACACATTTTGAAGATGCCTGTGATGTCCAAAGCTGTTTCTAGAAAACGTGTGGTTGGATTGTCTATCTCATTAGATTTTGTTTTTCATTGACGTGTCTTTATCTGCAAGCTTTTAAGGTTATTACCCTGCTTGTCATTGAAATAATTTTACATCTCTGAAAATGTTAACGACGGGCATATTTCTCTTCTTCTTTTCTTTCCTTTTGTGTTTTGATTTTTTGCCTTTCCATCCTTCCTATAAACATTTCCATTAAATTCTCCTCTATCCTCTTTCATATATGTTTTTGATATACCAAGTGGAAAAAGGTATTTTGATAAACACTGGTGGTTTCATAAAGCTGGTGGCCACTCATGTTGGTCAAAAGCTTTCCTTGTCCACAGAGACAACCAAACAATCGCTCCGTTTTCATGATAGATTCATTGTGCTAATTAAAGAGCAATTGGGAATTTGTGATGATAATAACCCAAAACCCTGCATAGCTGGCGGCTTGAGGTTATATGTAGGGGTCTACTTGCCTAATGGGGTAATGAATGTTGAACAAAACACCAAAAATTTAGCTTTTACTTAACCCAAGAATGTAGAAGGACATTATTTTGACCATGAAGTGTCACGATTATTATAAATTAAAACCTAGAAAAGAATATTATTTTTTTTGATTGCAAACATTAAAAAAGACATTTATCTATAGAAGTATCCATCTATAATACACAATTGGAAAATAATCTGTAGATCCTAGAAACGGCAGGTTCTGCCAATAAAACTCTAGAAGTAGTGGATAGGATTGGTCCATCCGTTCATAAATGATAGAGTAACATAACAATGTATATTTGAGTATGTAATTTGTTGGATACATCGAGATATTATCAACGATCCAGTGTCTGTACACATCTTATCATGACATCCGGCTGGGTAATTAGGTAAATCCAGCTGCCATACATCACCTTCTGTAAATCACCGGTCACCTCCACCTCACGTTCTGCTGGTAAGATAGTTTATATAGATCCAAGGATCGGCTACCGATGAAATGGAGACCGGCAAGAGGAGCCGCATCTAAGAATGTGTAAGTCCCAAGCCATTACTGTTATGCCTGTAGTGGAGGGACAGGCCTCATATAGACCAGGGCTTCGGAGGTTGTAGCTCATTAGCTACATTTGTAGACATTTGTATCTCTCTTGCCCTTCGTACTCTTTCCATAGTCTGGGAGGGACATAAAAGGAACGGTGTTTTAGAGACAGCCCGTGATACTGTCAATCGAGCCATAGTTAGAACTCCGCCAGATCTACCTTATTGAGTATTTGTCCATTTTCTAGGCTATTATGTGTGGTTAACTGGTAACTCCATCCAGATATGCCTGTGTCCCACCTAAGTTGGCCAACTTTCCTGGAAAATGACCTCAATGTTGCTTATATAGGGGTTATTATTGGCCATAAGTTATTTTTTTCTGGTTTGCTGGAAAAATATTGATAACTACAGCCGCTCCCTGTCCTACTCATGCATTGCTAAAAATGTTATTATGATTATTTGGATGGTTGCGATATGCTTATAATGAGTGAGACGTGGTGACATGGCAAGCTTTGTATGGGTTGGGGTGGACGGAGCTACTGGCAAGACTTTTCCCCTCCATCCTTTTCAATTTCACGGTAAATGTGTCACTCAAGACAATTGTGTTGTCCACCTGATGGGAATCCATCACTGGTTGAGAATGGGAATGTTTGTGGGATTATAAAAAATAAATTGGTCCAAGAGGAGATTAATTGGTCCAAGAGGAGATTAATTGGTCCAAGAGGAGTCTTTAGCTGAAGGTTATACCTGTTGACACAGGAAAAGATATAGAGCCCCTTCAGACCCCAGAGGTCTCTTCCTCCGATGGAATGCATGCAATTAGAAATGGATGCTCACTAACGACTTCTTTTGTTGTTTCCTTTAGTTTCTCCTTGGAAAAAGAAAAATGGTAAGCGTCATATTGAATTATGGACCCATTGACTACAGATATTTCTGAAAAGCATGAGACTGAGAATGATATCCAATTTCCAAGCGTAGCCATAGAATGTTTGAAAGGCAAAAAGAAGCACTTACAAGCATCCCTTCTCTTAAACGTAGCATCCATGCCTCGGAAGCTTCCATTGGCACATGAATAATACTGCCCGAAAGGCGCATGTCCTCGACAAGCTGTCCTTTGGCTGATGCAAATTGGTCGTTGTGTGTTGCAAGAGTTAAACTTACACGTATCGTCAAAAAAACAGCGTTCCCAGAAATTCTGTGTCATTTCATGAATTCTGCCAGTATTTCCACCCACATTTCTGGAGCCTTCTTCTATGTTTTGCTCCCATTTTCATGAGGTTTTGGTAAAATGGTGTAAGTGCTCCTTACCTGTTAAAGGAATCAATATTTTTAAAAATAGACCAGTCGCTTAAGAAGTGTGACGTTCTATCTGTCTGGTATAAAACAGTCTTCACAAGGTTTTGTGGTTTTCTTGCATTTAATCGTGAAATAATTACTGGCAGGGTGTTCTGTCTCCCAGCAGAAGCAGTAGTGCCTTAGTTCCTCTACCAGCATTCTTACCTTTCTAATGTTATTTCATTTTAGAATATGAGCCGGCTCACAATACAGAGAAGAAACGTACTGTGTACCAAATGGCCTTAAGTAAGGACTGAGAAAAAAGCCAACTGATTTGACAAGAGTTTGAAGACCTGTCGTTTTCCCCTAAACCCTACAATTTACGGTTCTACACACTAAATAAAGCAATGTTTAAATGTAAAAAAATCCATGTATATGTACTAGAAACTCAACTTCTGTATATATATTATGGCAGGGACTGGTGGTTATTAGGATCTGCATGATTATTCCACCCCAGTAAGCTTTCTCTACCCCATTGTTGTGTTGGCTGTTGTTGAGTCAAGCCGCCTTCATAAAGGTTGTGCCAAAAGACAACACAAGTTACTAGAAGGAGGGCAACATCAGATTTAAATTTTGCATGCGCCTAAAAAGACGACTTTCTGGATCTCAGAATTATGAGAAACTATATTTTTTGGGTGATTTTGCTTATTCCTGCTGTGCGGTGGAGACATCCAGTTGACCGCTTTTCTTTTCTTTCAGATAAACTGGATGAGATTCTGGCTGCTGCCCAACAAACCATTAGTGTTAACGAGACCACTAGTCCCAGCCCGCTGACACCACTAGGATCATCACGGACTCCCGGAAAGGGATTTTTCTCCTCTGAGGTATAAAAAAAAGCCTATTTCTTGTGTTTCTCAGTCGGTGGACAACTGAGACCTGGTCCTAGAGACCTCTGTACTGCTTAGATGGCAACAGGCATTGAGCTGGATAATCTATCTAGGGCTCAGATGGTACATTTCTTTTCCACTATTTCATCAATTCTTAGTCTTGAGGACTAAGAGCTTTGGGGTATCAGCCATGCCTGGAGTCACGCTAGATACTGAAGAAGTGAGGTCCATGCTCTCCTCCAACTAGACAACAAGGATAGTCTTGTAATTATTTGAATAATACTGCTGTCTAAAAATGGGATTGTAGTCTTGTCATCAAGAAGATGGATAGGGCATTGCAAAGCCCTAAAATGTATCTAATTTCGTAACTGAAAATGGACTTTATATTCCATTTTCAATCGGACAGTTCTATTTTCTCTAGTTGACATGGGTTGGCTGCTGTGCCTCCTCTGGATGCCATGAGTGGCTGATTGTGAATGGCTTGTAACCTATATGCCTTCTGTATCAATTAGTGATGGCACAGATAGATTCAAATATTTCAGTAGAAATATCCGAGTAATTACATTTCAAAAATAACTTTTATTATAACTATTATTTTTATGATTATGACACTTGAAATTAAATATTTTAGATGAAGAATTGGGATTTTTTTTTCTACTAAAAGTATGGATATTTATGTGCCTATTTATTGTGTTTCTTGGGGGAAAAAAAAAACCTCCTTCTAGTGTTATAGATGTTGGTTTTTTTTGGCGGAATTGTATATATTTTGCTACTAATGTTTATGATTTCTGTAGTCAAGCTTTGGTCAACATAGAGTTCCAAGTGCACAGTCGGTGTATGAGAGGTCTTCCTACTTGTCCTCTTCGCCCTCCCAGGCCATGATGATGCGCCAGAAATCCATTGGTAAGAAATATTTGTGGATACTGCTGAATTTTATTTATTATAAGTTGATTTAAGTTAAATTGAATATTATACCAGCCCTTTAACTTATTCCATCAGTAGCCTTCTACAACCAAATTTTTAGCCTTCTACAAGCTTTTTTTTGTGATTTGTTTTTTTTACTTTTGTCCTCCTTAATTAGTTTTCTGAAATAAAAAAACCCAGAATTATTTATTGACTATACAAATATATAACATAGATTGAAATGTAAGATGAAAAACAGCAGTTTACCAAGTTTCTGGGGGTTTTAGCAGTGGAGATTATGATATAACAACCAAAATTAGCAATCTATATTGGGTTTGTTTTTCAAAATTAGACTTCTGTAAACCCCTCCAAAATCTGGCAGTAATTATAATGATCTCTTGAAAGACAAATCTGCAACTATTCAATTGGAATTTGATTTCACAAGATTCATGTTCTCACTACCTTCCTGAACTCATCGTTACAGGAACAGGAGATGATGAAAAGCCATTTTTGTCAGCGCCACCAATGAAGTTCAACCGAAGTCTGTCGGTTCCCAGTTCAGAGGACATCCCTCCCCCTCCTACGACTTCCCCGCCAGACCCTCCATACAACACCGCTCCCTCACCTTCTGCCAGGGTTAGTCCGGTTCCCAGATCAAACTTTAATCAGAGTGGAGATGCAAAGCTGTACTCACCAACAATGCGACAGGAGAGTGGACTCTTCGACCAGCAAATGATGGACGCTACTCGAGAGAGACGAGACAAAATACAGCTTTACCACCAGGACTCTGAACAGGGAACCGACGATCAGATTAGAATGGCAAACATGAGAGGCTGGAGATCCCAGGCACAAGAAATGCGTTACTTCAACCTTCCAGCCAGAGCTGCCAGCACCGCAATGTACGTCCCGGCAAAGGCAATGCGTCGCAAAGGTCAACTGGTCAAGCAGGTTAAGGTGGAAAATGAACAAGAACAGAAGCAACAACAACAGCAGCAATACCAGTCTCATCACCAGTCACAGCAGGCAGCAAAATCCCACGAGAAAAGTTCCATTCCTATCCCAACCATCATTATCAAAGCCCCATCAACTAGTAGTAGCGGAAGAAGCAGCCAAGGCAGCAGCATGGAGGCTGAGACTCAACCAGACCCAATTCCGTCCCTACAACTACGCGACAATATTGATTTTACAAGCCAGTTTGGAGCAGCCATTGTTGGCGCAGCACGGCGGGACCGTGAATGGTTTAATGAAGCCCGTCGAAAGTCGGCTCTCTTTCTCTCAACAGATGAAGATACAGAGCCCACACCTGCCCCAAGGCTTAAGCATTCCAAATCTATTGATGAAGGTATGTTTTCCAGTGAACCCTACAAGCATCTCAATATTCCCGCCAACTTTGGAGTCCCTGTAAATAGAGACGTTACTAGTGGGTATGCTTACCAGCCTAAATCTGGCAAGACGTATGGCGTTAGTACAACTAGCGCTTTTAGCACTGTGTGTTCCACTTTTATTCCACAACTACAATCATGTTCCAGTCCACTGACAATGTCTAATGTTAGCCCAGGTGGAGGAGCCACCACTCCACTCATACATCCCCTAACAGGAAAAATCCTCGATCCCAACTCTCCACTTGGTCTCGCATTGGCAGCCAGGGAAAGGGCTTTGAAAGAGACCCAGCAGCATACCCGAAATGAGGTGGAAGATAGGAGATCGCGTCCATCGTCACCACGCTTTCCAGAACAGCCTAAGTCACCTCTTGAATCGAGGAGTAGTTCCCCACACCGGCTTTGGGACTCTGGATCTGTTAAAAAAAAAGAGATAGATTATAAGCCTTGTATGGTGTCTTCGGGAGAGAGGAAATCAGACGAGAATTCTGGCCACCGGTCACCTGCTCTGTTGCTTCTGCAAGGGGTTGAACAAGGTAAAGCATGGGAAAAGAGGGCGGAAGGGGCAGAAAAGATAGAACTACATGTTCGGTTTATGGAGAATTCCACTCACAAAGATGAGGAAGAGCACGGCAAAACCCCATTAGTTAAGGAAGTAAAACATGAAAGGCCAGTAAAAAACACAGTGGCAAATCATCCTCAATTGTCTAACACAAATCCTGAATCGAATGATACAAATTCCAAAGAGAACGGTCTCCCTTTGTTAGTCCTGCCTCCCCCAGCACCTTCTATTGATGTTGACGATGACTTTCTTTTTACCGAGCCCCTTCCTCCACCCATAGAGTTTTCAAATAGCTTTGACAAGCCTGACTCCCCACCGGGCGCAACAGGCATGGCCTCCAACCTTCCTCCACCTGTGCCACCTCCACCTCCTGACTCCAGTAACACACCTGCATTAGACTCTACAACCTCTAGCCTCACTTCTTATGACAGTGAAGTAGCAAACTTAACCCAGGGGACTCCAGAACTCAAAGAACCTCATGTCAACTTTTCATCCGTTGTCTCATCAATCCAAATACCAGCTTTGGATACTATAGAGACAGTGACTGATTCTGGTATTGAAGAGATTGACAGCCGTAGCAGCAGTGATCACCATCTAGAGACGATCAGCAGTGTCTCTACGTTGTCCAGCATGTCGGGTTTATCAACAGAAGGAACAGAACTTCTGGACACTTACATTACTTATCTGGATGGGCAAGCATTTGGTGCTGAAAAGGCTGTCCACCAAAATAAGATCCGTTCAAGAACATTTCCAAGTAGAACCCCTGGATTACTCAGGGATCCCATTACAGCAACAAGCACTACCATTTCCATAGCTCCTTGTACAGACAATGTCTTTACACTGACCCCATCTCAAGGGCCTTCGCTCAGTGCAACATCAGAGTCAGCCAAGGAGGCTCAGCGGAAATCTCCCACTCTTCCTTGGGAGGACTTCTCCCAGGAAAAAACCTCTCCTGTCTCTACAGTAAAGAGCAACATGATCAGCGAGCTGAGCTCAAAACTTCATCATATGAGTGGAGTCTCCTGGTCTCGGCCCCCAGAATCTGCAGTTTCTTTTGCGACGGAAAGACCTACATCTCTCCAGAGGCACAGGTATTCGTATGGGTTTAGCTAAAGTCTTTTTACCGGTTTTATAGTCATATCATTTATTCCTCTTACAAGGAGGGTTTTACTTGCCCAACAATATGTGTAGTTAAATTGTTGAGACTTATTTATTGACTTAAGTATACATTCTATTGTGCCAGGATGGCAAAACTGTCTGCGGCTATTCTTTGTAATGCATAGTTAATCGGTGAAAATAAAATTCCTTGTCTTGACTTGCATAGAACCCATTGCATCAAAAGATAAACCCCTAGGATCTCTGGTATGTGTTGAGACTTATCTATGTGTATTCATTTATTGCAGTAACTTTAAATGATTTCTTATATCAACTATCACATCACGTTAAGAATGATGGGCCATGTATCTTAAGAACAATTCTGATATAAAGTTCTAAAATTGATGCAGACCAACTGGAACATTCCATTAGTTGACAAGGTGGCTGCTAAAGATTGATTTAGACTTTCCAGGACTGTTCTTTGTAAACATAGCTTAGTTTATGACAGTCAGTGATTCTAAAATTTGGGGAGACCCCATATGGTAGTAAAAAACTTTGTGTGTGTACCCATAGGAGGTAGATACCTATATATATATATATATATGTGTGTTCTCTGAAGGGCTATTAACTCTGATTCATCAGTTTGTGTCTTCTTATAGGATAGCTGATGATTCGGCTGCTTCCTTGATTTCTTCTAAACCTGTGAGCAGTTTGTTCCATAACTGGCCTAAGTCTCCCCAGCCAACTCCAAAACACCCCAAAAGTGTGGACTTTGACATCCGGCCTACTCTTCGACGAGCACCGAGCCCTTCAGCTTTGTCGACAGAGCACAAAATAAGCCCAACTCCCCGTCCGTCTTCTCTCCCCATCCTGCCTTCAGCCCCTGTCTATACGGGAGTCTTTGACCTGAGAGGATCTCCCACTGCAGCAGGTGACTCTTTCCCCAGCTTCCAAACAGGCAGTCGGTCGCTTTCCCCAACTCATTTCATCCTACCACCTACAGAGAAACCCTTTGCCTCTAAGCCTATTCATTTCTGGACAAAATACGATGTGGCTGACTGGTTGGACTATTTAAATCTTGGAGAACACCGAGAACATTTCCTAGACAATGAGATTGATGGTAGCCACTTACCTTCACTAACCAAGGAGGATTACATTGACCTAGGAGTGACCAGGGTGGGTCATCGCATGAACATTGACCGTGCTTTGAAATTCTTCTTGGAAAGGTGATTTGAAACATAATAAGATTCATAGTTCTTTCATCTCAACACTAATCCATCATCACAAACCAAAAGAAGGTTTGTTACAGAGTCACAAGGCAGGCACATTTGAATGTACTATGAGGCCAATGAAAAACAACAACAAAGGCAAGAAAATCACTGGAAAAAAAATAATATATATATATATATACATACACAATATATTTATACACACACACGTATATTCTTAAAACTGCACAGGATATTCCTGAAATGATTGATTCACCAGCTGCTTATTTTACAGTTTTGGGGGCAAGAGGCAATGACGGGTTCCTTCGAGAGCCGTTAAAAAATAAATAAAAAAAGAAAACACATTCTGGTGGCGCTGTTGGGAAAGGAATTTATTCCGGAGCACAAGTCCTCCCTTTCCGCTGCGCCGGTGTTTCTGATATTCCACATGTACTGTCAACATGTAGTAATGTCACAGCCAAACATAGAAAGGAAGATAAAAATATTATATGTGGGGAAGGTGGGCGATAAGACAGGGGGGGGGGGGGGAGATGACCGTGAAGAACATTCTACCATTGGTAGTTAACTACTTAGTTTTGAGAAATCATGATCAACGCCTTCGTCATCCCTATTCTATGTTTGGGTGATATTTCCATTCGGTTACCATAGGGGTAGACGACCTGTACCTGCTTTGCTGATGATCCTAAACAAGGATCCTTTTTGGGTTTGAGGTCTAACATCAGCTGGAGCTTTGATGGATTGCTTAGCCCCAGGTTACTTCAATTTTGTATCAACTAAATGGGTAGATTTTATTATTCACACAATGTTATTTAGAGGGGTCAGTTATGACCCATATTTAGCACTGTTTTTTTTCCCCGTAGGATTCCCAGGCGGCTCTTAGAAGAGCGCTACCCAGTCAATAGAATTGAGCGTATTCTCAGAATGTAATAGGGATTCTTTTCTTTCTTTGCTGGGTGTAGAGACAGATAAGGAGTCTCGCATTAGTACGATCGCGGGAGCGATTGTTTCAAGACATAGTAATTTAGCAATTCTAGCTAAATAAATGGGGATTACAGCTAAGAACGCTGTTCTTCTAATAAGCCTGGGCCTTTGAGTCAAGGTGTTGTTGCCTTTATGGATTTGAATAGAAAGACATCTGGTTTGCGGCCAACAAGCACGAAGCACACGTTGCCAGGAAGCTGTGAGAATAAACATGGAGTGCAGTTTGTCTAAATTTCAGAGATGGCCAGTTCTTGTTTCAGAGACAGCCTCGGCGGTCATTTCTATCTTGGTAGGATGGACTGCATACTCTCCTTCTCTTTAGCCAAAGCCGAAAGACCACTGTGCTGTTGTGACTGGGAGCCAAGGGTTCCTTTAAATCAGACACAACGTTATCATACTTTTTGATTCTGTTCCTTGCGCCCTTCGTTTCTTTTCTCAACAAACCCCATGGGTGAGTCCTAACGTCTAGACAAAAGGTACCTGGGATGTAACACGGAGGAACGAGATACTTGAGAACATATTGTGTTAAGGAATACCTGGGAATTATAGCCTTACTTTAACTTACTATTTATATATTGTTTTGTTTTTTATAACTCTGTGTGTTTGCTAAACTCTAGTAATGTGACCTATGGAACAGGCAGAGCTGAAAATACTCAAGAACAAGGTGAAAGAAATCCTATGGCACTCAATATCTTACCATATTTTGGTTTTCAATAGACACTAATATTTCTAGATAAAAAAAAGTATTTACTAATTAGATGAAAGCAAGCCTTTGGGATGAAGCCCCTTTTATCTGTATCATGGTTTATATATATAAATGTGTTAATAACTAAAGATCGATTAGGCCTTGTGGTTTGCAAAGTTCTTGGTTCTCAAAAGATGTGGCAATTAAGTTTTTTTTTTGTAGTTTTTTTTTTTTTTTTTTTTTTTTTTTTTACCATTCACTTATTAAACCATCTCACAAACAGCAGGACAAGAGCCATGAAGCTTCATTGTGGCCACAGAAGCAATTCACGCGTCGAGATCCTTTGTACGAGAATCAAACCCATATTTAGTCCTTGGTGGGTTAACAGTGTATGGTTTTAGACATTTAAAAAAATATATATAACTTTTATATAGCTCTCTACGGTTAGTCTTGAGTATTCCAATTGGTTACTGATGTGGATATCAGCTAAAGTATTATCTTATGAAAAGGTTTGTCTTATAGAAAAAAAATTCCAAGACCACCTCATCATGAAGACCTGGGGCTAGTGGATACATAGCCATTAGCCACATGCTGCTTCCTCTTATAAAAGTTATAAAATATATATATATATATATAATTTAATACGTTAACTTCCTCCACTTTCACAATCCTCTAGGTAATTGAAGATGTCAGGCATATGATTTATTCAGGCACTTTGTAGTTAACAGTATAGTCAGCGCTCGTTTCCGTAATAGCCCAATATTCTGTTTAAAAGGCTAGGAATATATTTCCATAATATTTTAACCTTGATGATTTCATTTTATTAAAATATTATATATATATATAAAAAAACATATATATAAAGACTGTCTTCCAGATGATAGATATGATAAAAATGTTGGAATTTTCTTCGTGCTTTGAATTTTCTTTAAAAAAAAAAATGCAAGTAACGATTCCATGATGGAAATTTGGTTGCCAGGTCCTTTTTAACCCCTTAAGGACAATGTGCGGTCCCTTAACCCATTGAAAATAATGCATTTTGAGCCCGTACATGTACGGGCTTTGTCATTAAGGGGTTAAAATATTTATTTCATGGCATCATCATTTCCTGCAAATATCGGTGTTGAGTTATAGGATGTAAATGTATAGATACTTAGCGTCGACTAATTAATCAGTCTCTTTACAGCAAAACTAACAATGCACCTGATCTTGCAAATAAATATATTTTTTTCCTTAAAAAGGATCACATCAGGTATTTCTATTTTGCTTGCTTTTGTTTTCAACAGTATTTTCACAGGGAAAACATCTATTAAAATAATAAATACATACATTAAATAAAGCAAAATTTAATATTTTAAATATAAATTTAATTTAGGCATAATCATTGAGTTTTATTTGTAAATAGAAAAAACAAAACTATATTTTTTTAACTTAAAGTTCTTTCCCATTGTGATTTTTTTTTTTTGAAATTGTTTTGGAATTCCATTTTTACCAATAGGCTGTAAACTGTGATTCACACTTTAATATTTTATGGTTATCAGTCATGTTTTTGGAAACGAGGGGCTTGATATGTCTATAAGATGCATTAGTATATCTCTTTTGTGTTTCATACTATTTTTAAGATCCTTTTTAAAAAGTTGAGTTTTGTTAACAGGATACTTATGCTTTTTAAGCTAAAGTTTTCATGTCTTGGATATACAGTTTTTCTTCTTGACTTCCAAAATCAATGAACAAAGACGGAATAGTGTTTGATGATATCAGTGTTTGGTACCGTAGTCGTACAGGTTTACTAAATTACTTATTAAAGGGGTAATACATTTGACCCTGTTTTGGGGAGATTTTTGCTACAGTGCAAAAAAGATTATTTCAGGTTTTTGTTCATGTAAAATCATTAATATTTTACGCCTTAAAATGTGTTAATTATCCAACAGAGTTCCAAATGATTTGTAGAATGAAATAAAACAGCTGATTCTATAGTTTCACTGCAAATATCAACAGAAAATGATTGATAGAAATTGCCTAAGATTTGCAAATCTGTACTATAATTGTCATTGATTTTGGAGCCAGTTGTCCGACCGATCTCCATTACCATTTGGGTAAATTTAATAGGAGATGGACCTAAGATTTGTTAAAATTAGGGGTTAGTGAATATGTTTAGCTGAACAGGAAATTTTATGATTTTTTTTGTAGATTACAGAAAAATGTATGTGTAGATTACTGATTAATTTAACTGTTTGTATTAATTTCACCATTGGTGACTCTTTCAATTGAGATATCCGTTGTCAGGGAGAGCATGTTCCTCCGACAGTAGGCGAGGCATATATGCTCAGTGAGACATTTTATGGCCCCCAGGAGCTAACCAAAAAGTTCTATGGTCCGCAACAAGCTCATTAGTCTTCGCTAAGCCATGGCGGTCCAGTTATGGTGGTGTGCCAACGGTAGGCTTGCCAAGGTCAACCACTGGTCTGCCAACCTCGGTCTGCTGTTTTCCGATTAATTTACTAAGCTGTATGTTTAATTCACTTTAAAATCCAGTTACCCATTTTTTGCCAAAGATCGCATCTTTCTTCCTTTCTATGTCATAGTTGACGAGAACCCATCCAAACCATCCAATAGAGATATATCTAAGATGGTGGCATTAGGCCTCGAGGCAGGAGCAGCCTTCATAAAAATTCGACCCAGCTTCTGGAATCCCTATTTAGCTTTTCTCCTAATTTTTAACGCTATAAGTTATTAGTCTTTTTTTTTTGTGGCATTATCGATTTTCTCTGTTTTCATTACCAGGATTTGATTTGAGAATTAATCATTTTCTGACGGACGGCATAAGATTTTTACGTCAATGGCTGTATAAATATAGAGATAATTGCTCATACAATGGCATACTATGCCAATAAAAATCAGAAATGCGGCTCACGGTGAATGGCTTACCACCAAGTTTTTGGTCTTCAACTTTCAGGACCATAGTTAGATCCCGAGCACCGCTAGGCACAAGGCTCTGGTGCTTCCCCACGATCTATAAAGTCACATAAAGGTAATTGCGTCGTGTGCCTTGTGGTGGCACTCGGTCCCTAGTCCCCGAAGTTATTTGAAGATCACCAGGTCACGGTGTAAATACGAGTCACCGCTAAAAAGACGCTGCTATCTTACAATCATTTCATCTCATTGCCATACTCGCCAAATCACTGCGCTTAGTAAAAAAGTGGCAACATAGCGAAATGTACATAGATATAAGTTAAAAAAAAAAAAGATAAAAGCTAACAAAAAAGTGTGTGCCAAGACTCATTATATGAAGAAAAAGTTTTTTATAGGATTGTAAATTAACTTATTTTAAACACTGTGTACCAAGTAAAAGTGCTCACAAGATATACTGTATATAAACACATTTAGAAACCTGTTAAGCAATGCAAATGGCTCTGGAACGATGGGGTGTGGGGGGGTGTTGAAAAATAGGTTTGAAATGAGCATTTTCACTGTGCCGGCTATTTTACCACTGAATTGTCGGCAATAATTTCAAGGGGAACTGTCACATTCCAGATTAGTCCTAATCCTATTCCTTGCACCTTTATGCATCATATAAATTGTCTTTTTTTTTTTTTCAATTTCACTTTAGAATTAATATTAAAAAAATTAGTTTTTGTTATTTTATTTTGTATTGAACATGGAAGATGATGTCATGCTGCCGCAACATGTTTGAAATCGGTGCCTTAAAAAGAACAGTTTACGGGCCCCTAATAGCTTTAACAAACGCGAATGCATATTACAGCACTTAGTAGACAATGCAACACCAGAGCCCCCTTCGGTGCTCTTTAATTCACCCCCGTTTTAGGCACAAAAATCATCCAATCACTGTGCATGTATGCGGGAGGTCTCATTAGACCCCCTGGAACTCTTGCGCTAGCCAGTGCATCCAAAAGCATATCCTATAAATAAAAGATAATAATAATAATAATATCCTCCAATTAAAATATTTGGGGGGTATAGATAGTGAGCAAATACATAGAAATGTTCTAGTGGATCCCTATATACATTTAATGGTTAAACTCATCAAAAGCAACGGCATATTTACCCCCAGCCACCCCTTCGATGGCCACCATCCTCACTGGAGAGGGTCTTAAAGTTGCACCGAACTAGGCACAGCCCTCCATTGTGTTAATGGGCCAGTTGGGGAGATCCGGGAATTTCCTTGTAACTACCCACTAGAGTAATTTGCCCCCAGCTTTGTGGCAAGAGGACTGCTGCCCCCCCCCGGACCTAGTTGGCCTAGGCCAGAATATGTTGGTGGTCAAATGCATTAAAATGCATATGAGGGCTGGGCTGTACCCTTAAGATATAAAGGCTCCTGCACCATGTCATAAAACAACGTCGGCTCCAGGAAGTGGATTAGAACTTCCTGCGTGGTCTCGGTCGACTCCAGGAAGTGGCTTAGAACTTCCTGCGTGGTCTCGTAAAAAGGATTCCAATGCATCATGCACTGGAGGATCATGGGCGATTAAGAAATAATTTGCATGAAATTCCCTATGCCTTTGATAGACATCAGATCTGAAAAATTTAAATTTGAATATCTGAAAAATTGAACAAAAATAATAATGATAATAATAATAATAATAATTAACGGGGAAATGGTGTTTTTTTTCATGCTGGATTAATGTCTTTTTTTCTCAGGTGTGACAGTTCCCCTTTTTGGTTTGCAGACCCTCAGTGGAGTGAATTTTTAGCTAGTAAAATAATGGAAATATTGGGTGTGATTTAGTAAATACTGCAGTGACTTTACTCGGGTAGAGGCTTGATCGGCTAAAATAGGGGAGCCGACGATAAGGATTTCTGGGGCATTGTATAAAACCTTTTGAGCTTATTATCTTACAAAGGACATTGCATCATACGTATTTATACGACACTGTTCTTTTTTATTAGAAGTAGTAGTACAGTTATAGTACTGGGATGTTTTTTACAAATCCCTTATAATATCTTTCTTTTTTTTTTTTTGGAAAATGAGGCAAAACAGAAAGGTTATTTACTTTGTTCTTACAACTTTAAGAAACGTAGCCCGTCGATCACAACGCAGATGCCGTACGTTTCAGATTTTTTGTTTTTTTAATGCTTACATTCCAAAATAACGTTTTAATTTTCCTTTTTTTTTTTTTGTAATTTCCGTTTACGGGGTGCATTTTTCTTAACTCCTTTGTGACTGTATAGGTACCGAATGCTTTTACAAGGCAAGCCCAGTGCATAAAAGAGGTAGGTTTCGGACCATATAGGAAGTGGACAGATAACGCGTACGGATCTCTGAATAGAACCTTCTCGAGTTTTTAAGATATTTTTCAGGTATAACAATAACTGTGACAACAGTAACATAAGCAATTCAAGCCTACTGAAGCTGGAAGGATTGACCTAGAGTTCTTTCGATGGTTCCTCCAGCGCCAAAGACCATTGGAAAAATCACCCTTCTGCTGTAGAACTGTCTGGATTGGTCCATATGGTATTTATTCTTGATTTTGTAAAGCTTTTTAAATTCTATACAGCAACAAAGGAGCTATTTTGGAATGCCTTTGTACTCTAGGATATACCTCGTTATATGAGGGACACTTTATATCTACTGGAGTTGGAAGAAGGTCTGAGTGGTATCCATTGCCAAAAAACAAAGCCTCTTTTACTTGGGTTACCTGTACAAATCATCCTGTAGTTCCCCAAAAAGAAGAGGCATCAGAGCATGGTGTAATTATACATTATTTTTATAAAGAAAAAAATTCCCAATTATTACTATAGAATATCTATTGGTAAATTTTATAACCTTTAATCTATTGTATGTAACGGGTATCGAGAGATGGTCCTTCTGTGATTTTTATGAGTTTAGCTTCCCTGAAGTGGCATGCTGTTCTTATAGACCAATATAGAGAAATATCTAAACGATGATTATATATTCATATGCATTTCCTGAGAAACGGTCGACATTTATTATCACTGAGGAGATTAACCCCTGCTTCCCTGTGCTTAAGTCGGTAGTTTGTCTTCAAAAGATGACCCCCCCTACTTTGAGAAGAGACATCGCTGTGAATTCAGCTGAATAGGATTCTTACGTTTCATACCCGAGTACAAGGGTAACATGCGTTTAAAGCCATATCTGCCAAGAGTTGACTTCAAGTTTGTTCTTTATTTTTTATTTTTTTTTGAAGAAGTATGAACTCAAGGATGCAGACGCTTACTCGTTAAGTTGGGTGGACTCGTCTCTTTTTCATTAATAAGCCCAAACTTCATTTTCCACCATCATCCTCAGTAGAGGTTTTTTGGGATCCATGATGGACGAACTTGGCATACAATTGGACCTGGGTTTCTCTAGATTGGAAGCAGGTGGTTTGGCCTATATATGATAATGGATCCATATATTCTTTGTGTGTCTGCCAATGAATGTTGATTATTAATGAAGCGTTGGATAGGGAGGATTGTTTTGGATGAATGTACTTCCTCCACAATGGGTGAGAGAAAATGGTATTTGATGCCGGGAAGGGCTATTGAGTATAATTCACATTTTCCCAGGTTGGTAAGGGACGTTCGTCTGCTCCTTGATAAGGCTGTACTGGGTGCCTGTGTTCTCTGATTGTAATAAAAAAATGTGCCAATCTTTTTTTTTTGTGTGCGTTTTCTTTTATTCTATGCCTTCCAGTGTGATTCATTTTACTTATTCCGTTAATTCAAATACTGCAATTTTGGGAGGGGATTCTGAATGCACTAAAATGATTAAGGAATGTTTATTCCTTTGTATTCATAAAAATGTACAATTTGTATCAACAATGATGCTAATAATAGGAACTGTTCATGGAACGTTGATTGAATTACTGACTAAACTGAGAATGTGTACCTAGATATTTCAGACTGAATTGAGAAAGAACACAAGACGTTTATTAGTGCTCTAGAAAGGTTTCTTCTTGGAACTTTCATGGTGGTCATCGGGGTAGTGATGACTACCATGTCTACTGTGCAGAATTCCTCACATTTCCTATGAAATAATGTATAGAAATGGATGATGAACTGGTTTCATAAACCGCTTGGGTGGCTACTAAGACTGGTAAACATGAGTTCTATGATGGAATATTAGAATCCTTTCTCAGTTAGGATGGGAAGGCTGTCCAAAGATTATAGTGATACCTTTCGGTCAATCAATGGTCAAAGATTGAGATGAAGCATCGCCTGAGAGTCAGAAGTCTTTCTTCAGAGGTTAAAGCGTATGGTAAAATGTTATAAACCAATTTGGACCTCACAGGCATCCTGAGGAATATGGTTTAGCAGTTCCCTCAGTACGTGAGAACGTGGACAATGTTAAATAAATAGAATATCATTAATATTTTAGATCTTCTCGATCCAAGGAGAAATCCGATGGAATTTTTTGCCTGATGGCAGAATTCGAAGTAGCTTAATTAGGGTTTTTTCCCTTCTTTTGGATCAAGAATAGGAAGGTTAGGTAGAAGGGTTGAACTTGATGGACTTAGGTCTTTTTTTAAACCTTATGAACTATGTTAAAAAACAAAATGGCTGACTTTACCAACCCTTCAAACCTATTTTAAAGAATTTAAAGGTTTCTTTTTTATCTATTTTCTCCCCCACCAAACTATGATACTATGGAGGCCAAACCTCCAAAAGGAACAAAAGTATAAACATGAATAAAAATCCCAGAGACGATGCAACTCGTAATAGGCTCAGGATGGCACAGCTAAGCCCATCTTGAAAGATCAGCTACAAATACAATCAAAATAGATTGAGATCATCAAAGTCAAAAGCTCAGGAAATGATTTATTGTAGGAATGACCCACGCAGCAACGCTAAGAACCAAGCAGCTATTAGCAACAGATCCATATTCTCCTTATCCCTTCAAGCCATTTTCTCGGTATATTTCCTTATCGTCGCTGCTCTGCGGAGCTTTCTCCCATACGCCACGTGTTTTTGCTGAGCCTGCGACTCTGTGAATAATAGTCCTTCGTCTCGCGTTTCAATTTCATAGTGTGTCAATAACTCTTCAAATGTCCCTTTAGGTGTGAAGGGATGTGTCAATCGAGGCTGGATGAATGGCAATGTTGCCCAGGCCGAGAGAGCGTCTACATTTGCGATTTTTTTTATTTTAAAAAAAAACTACATTCCCCAAACCCTTTGTCTAAAATCGCAACACATCTCATATAAGATGTTACAAATAGCTTTTTCATTATCCATATCTTATTAACCCACAAGGCCGAAAATATACTAGTTGGAAATACCATAACCTAGGCCTAAATTATTTTTAGTGAGTGAAGAAAACGTTTCATGGAGAGGAGTAGTATATATGGATGGGAGTGAAAAGGGGTAGTTTGCCACTGGAAGAGACTGCGGCATATGTGGCAGATCAAGAAGAGAGCAGGGATGTAAGGATTATGGGGAAAGGGAAGACAATGGAGATGTTGTATCCAAGGAAGAAGAGAGGGATGGAGTAGAGAACGGGGGAGATGGTTGAGTTCCTTGTTTAAGCCAAAAATGCTTCCAAAAATCAGGCTTGTTCGTAGCTAATGATGGAAACTTCAACTTATGGAAAAATATAAATAGTCGTGCGCTCTCAGTAAGTGCCACAAGAGGGCACAAACATTTAAAGAGTGGGAAGGAATAAGTCTATAAAGAAATCTTGATTGAGTCTGACCAGCCAGTTTAAAGGCAGACACGGTCCGGTGCATTATATTACATTGTATGTATTGAGCGCCGGCTGGTTCTGTAGCGCTGTCCAGTCAAACAAACAAACTACGATACATTTTTATAATAGACTGTAATGAACATAATACCGTAAAGGAATTCAAGAAAGCTTGTGGCATGAATAAAGCTTTAATAATGAATGAATAAGGAATTAACACGATAAAAGTGATTCAAAACGGAGAAAACGAGGTGGGCCAATGGGTTCTTTTCTGCTGTCACTATCCATGTAACTCAAGAAGAATCGCCGATGTAAGTCATTCATGCAGGAGATGGTTCCTGGAGTCACCCATATTGGAAAGTAAGATGGTTAGTTGAAATGTTTTAACTCACTTCAACTCTTCTGCAAACGTTTAGTTTAGTGAGCACATCCCGTTATATCCCTACAGGGGAAAAAAAGCTGGACCAGGAAATAGCCAAACAACCCCCATAATCCATAATAAGATTTGATCTCGGAGAAGGTTAGTGGGGTTATGACAGTTTTAGTTCGTTGGTTGGAAAGCTACCCGTCGGCTAATCCTGAACTACTTGAAATAGTGGAGGGATGCTGAGAGGTCCGTCTATGGCTATGGAGTTTTTGGTCGAAGATGATAGCCTTTAGTTCGGCCAACAAAGTCAAAGGTGTGACATCAGCTTTCAGGACCTCAGAGGTTGCTTCTTTCCATTTGAGAAGTGACTTCTGAGGTTCCTAACCCTAATGTAACGCTACCTCTATTTCTATATTGTCCTAATAAAAGGTATCGCTTTCGACTAAAGACGTCATCGTCTCTTGGACCAAAACAACTGTATCCATTTCCCTTATTGATATGGCAATGGATCTTAAAACTACAGTTAATGTACGCTATTTCCATTCAGCCATCAGAAGCTAAGTATCCCACATGACTTAAATCTGGTACTGGGATGGTGGCCAGCTCCTTGTTAAGTGGGATCTGTTGCTGTCTTGTAGTTTACGTTACATCTTAAGGATCGCAGTCAGTTTTTTAATGACTTAATTATTGTCCTATTTTTACCTATGTCTAGAACTCTGTGCAAGTCTGCAGATTTATTCCCTCCCCGTGAGCTTTTAATGTTACATGATACGCTTCCTCCAATCTGAGATTTTATAGAAACAAGATTTAACCCCTTAATGACAAAGCCCGTACATGTATGGCCTCAAAATGCATTGTTTTCAATGGGTTTAGGGACAGCCCATTGTCCTTAAGGGGTTAACTATTTGAGTGCATTCAACGTGGTTAATTATTTTGTTCAAACTTAATATTTTTTATCGAGTATACTTTTTGTTACAATGAAACAGTTGATATTAGAGCTGAAATGCTTATGGAACTCATAGGTGTGTCGGAATTCAATGATGATCTTGGTTCAAGCTGACCCAAGCATGGGTGGCCTTCTGCAGAGCTCAGATCCACCTTCAACCAAAGAGGCTGCGATGTCTTCTAGTTGGAGAAGAAAGTTTGAGTTGGAGCAGGAGGTATAACTTCTGTTGTAGGACATTGTTGACCTGTACAAGAAAGGACATCAACACAAGCCAAAGTGCAAGTATGAAGATTGGTTTGAATGTTCTTGGGTCAAGATTCATGGATGTTCCTCATATTTATCATCAACCTGGAGTTCACAGAGATGAAGGTCCTTTCCATAAACACTTGACACTGAGCAGTAAATTTTGAAACATTCTTGTTCAAACCAAGAGCTCTAAGCTATGGTAATTAAATTATAGTGGAAGAAAATTCTCAAGAACTAACAGTATCGTGTAACAAATCTAAAAGAAACATTTTGTAAAATATCTAATAAAACAGATTATCTGCACACAGACAAATGTAAAAAAGCATAAAAACTAAAATCGTCTACTGAACTCACAATGTGTTGTTTACAAAGAGCTTTCACCCCCCCAGATTTCTGTCTACAGCATTAAGTAATTGCTGAGTAGGCTTCCTTTTCAATATAATTCACTATTTTTGGCTACTTGCCCTGAGTCGCAATTGAAAAGCCAATAACATAATTATTCTCTTTTCTCTTCCCATCTCTGTCCTTTTTCCATTAAGTTCTGGATCGAGTTAGTATATTTATCAACATTAATTTTACCCAATGTCAGAGCCATAAAGAAGATGAATATTATACGTAAACATTAAAGTAAAACCGTGCTCAATTGAGTGCTTGGAACACAGGCTATCTATCTATCTATCTATCTATCTTTCTATCTATCTATTTGTCCATGATGGAGCATGTGGACATCACAAGTCTTCATTCACTAGAAACAGATTTCAGTTTGACGAAGTCTCAAAGTTCCGTTGCTGGATACAACAAGTTCCTAATTGTGTTTTCCTGAATCGAAAATGTCCTAATTAAGTCTTAATTACGATGGCAATTATCAGTGTGAAAGTAAACTTGTCTTTATGTGAACAGACCTCAACATGTTCTCTAATGGCTTTCACCAAGAAGGTGCCGAAAATCATGCTAACACCCTCTATTTTATAAAGACTAAAATTCCAGACAACAGATCAATTTGTATCCAGAATGTATTTCTGTTTCCCTATTGCATCATAACTCAGATTATAGCGTAAGGCTTAGTGTACTAGTAGCAGGAGTGCTTGGCTATGATGTCATACGTTGACTCTTTAACTATAAAAGGACCCATAACGCAGAGGCCGAAGGGAACATGTTAAACCCCCGCATTGATAAACCTCCAGGTATTGCAGACCCTCGAGTTCATCCTCCACGCAGATAAATATAAACTTGCAAAGGTTTTTACCGGTCACAATGTATCAGCGTTCGTCCTTCCGATTCTAGCTTCTTTTACTGCAGCCGATGTTCTAAAGTTCTATGTTTTAATGGTTTTAAACCCAATTAGTATTTCAGTTGTTACAATTAGCCCCAAACAAGCGTGATCCAAACAGTTACGTACATCACTGATGTAGCAAATGCTTTGACAAACTGACTGAGCTCTTAATACCGCCGGGCGTAAAGGTTAAGAATAAATCAATAGATTGCAGCGTGGATGGAATCCACTGGGTGGAGATAAAGCGTCAGGGAAGGAGCGCTATAACAGATGTGACAGCGCCGGAGAGAAATGCTTAGATTCGGAAATGAACATCCCATGTAAAGACGGCCGGCTTCAAGAGTGGATTATTAACCTTTCCGCTCCCAGGGTAACCAGAAATCAATGCCGCTTTCTCATGTGACACAAAGGGTTAAACCCTGAAGCTCTGCAGAACTGTCCATCAGGCTGCATGTTTTTCTTATCAACAGAAAAGACTCTTTTTTTGTCTTCGTCGTCTTAATTTTGAAGCCACGAGAATCTTGTTACCCCAAAGAAACACATTCCTATTCATTTCACACTTGAGCATTACACCAAAGGGGAGTTTTATGACATTTCATTTGACTTTGCGGAAAAAGTTTGGGAAAGACCCTTTTCTATTCCAGCGCACAAAGCAAGTTCTATAAGGACATACATGGATGAGTTTGGTGTGGAAAAACTTGACCAGCCACACATAGCCCTGACCTCAACCCCATCGAACACCTTTGGGATGAACTGGAATAGATTTGTGAGCCGGGCGTCTCGTCCAACATCAGTGCCTGACCTCACAAACGCTCTACTGGATGAATGGACACAAATTCCCACAGAAACATCCGAAAATCTTGTGGAAAGCCTTCCTAGAAGAGTGGAAGCTGTAATAGCTCCAAAGGGGGGGACCAACTTCATATTAATGTCTGTGTATTTAGAATGTGATGCCATCAAAGTCCCTGTTGGTGTAATGGTCAGGTGCCCCAATACTTTTGTCCATTAAGTATATCTGTACCACTCAAATTTCCCTTTTTTCGCAAAGAATGTCCCTCTTTGGAGCCCAAATCCCTGATGTTCCATTTTCCTTCCCTGATCCCCCCCTTATTTCTAGGAGGTCAGAATACCCTCCATGATGTGTATAGAAACAGCAGGAGATGACTGCTCTTGTGGTGTTCAAGTAATTGCCCCGTGTACATGTGCCTGGGGGCTTTCATAACCCTGTACCCTTCCCCCTTCAGTCAAGCACCCCTGTTAGATCCTCACTCCTGCTGGCCTTTACTAAGTTAACCCTTTCCTGACCTAAAGCTATGTGCACCGTCCTATAGTGCTGTCAGGGTCACGGTCCCCTTTCGCCGATGACTCCAGGGGTTTCTAGCTCTAAAAACACCACAAATATTAGCAACACAGGAAAAATAGACTCTCCGCCAAATGTCAAAAGGCCACCTAATGCTCTAATGGTCGCCTGCCTGACACGTGTTGTGCACAGCGCATACTCATAGACGCACGTCAAAACATATCGAGCTCCATGCTGTGTCTGATGTTGAGTCAACACAGGAAAGGGTGACACGGTAATTGGGTTGGTTGGACCTCATGGCAGTGTTATTTTACGCTTTTAGCACCTCCTAACTGCCATGAATTTTTTATGTATCAAAGCTGAGAACACTATTTGGCTTCTTCTTAGTCTCAAAGATAATCAAATTTTGCCCTAATCTCAGGGTCACAGTCAGTAACTGACTCCTTCCTATTCTCCCCGCTCTGATCATATAGAAGACTCCCAGTTGGTGTTTTCGCTCCCAATATGTTATGGCTGATATCCCTGCTTGAATGCAGGTGACTCAGACAAGTGTACCTTTAAGTAAATACAAGTCAAGGTTTCCATGAGGGCCGGTATTAGAGCCATTTGGTTAACACACATAGAATCTTCACGATGGGCTATTAAAGGGTTAATATTTCAAGAGCCCCAGGGTGGGCTCATTTAGAAAGTTCCCCGGTATGTAGATCAGAGAGGCAAGTTAAAGTATATTAAAAATGTAACCACCATATCTGGGAATGGCACTTTTTTTGCATAGCTACAATTTTTATGTCCTACACACCTGGAGCCGGCAGCGAACGATTCCCTTTGATCCACCTTTGATCCACCTTTGATCACGCAAAAGAAAATCACGTTAACTTACAACAATTTGTTCCTTTAATCCATGGACATCAGCAAATCCATCTGTTAGAAGCATCGTTTCCCATCTGTCTAGACAGTTTATAGAAAAGAGAGATAATTATAGTGAAGAGCTGTGTCAAAAACTCAACAAACTGACACCGTTAAGGTAAAAAAAACCACAATGAAGAAAGATGAAGAAAGAAAGTTACTGTAAGTCTTCAGCCGGCAAATTGATCTAGTTTTACAATTTAGCGCATCATTTAAAGAAGCAATTAGTGTTTTCTGTAGGATCCATGAGCAGCACATATATCTCAAAGATCTTATAGTCCATTGCTTTAATTATATCCACCAGCAAAAGATGTAAAGAGCTGATCACAGCCTTCACCTTATTATTCCAACATGACTACCTTGGCCTGCCATGGGGAGAATTCAATGTAAAGGTCGCTCACCCGCTTTTACCTATCCCTACCCATTTGTATCGGTAACTGGAATGGGATGACAATTCGGTACTCTCCTAGGTTGAACATATATTCTCAGAAGCCAGTGGGTCTCCATGAAGCTCGAGGAAAGATTTGGCGATGAGTAAGTTACCTTCGCCAGGAATCCTTGATAAAATCATGCTAGAGATATGGAAATTTTGAGGGTCGTGACAAAGGTGCATGTGCTAAATAAACCCAAAAAATGAATATATTTTTAATAAATGTAAAATTAATTCATCACATCTGCTAATAAAGAGTCATTGCTCTGCCATAACTGGGTTGGGTGGTTAGCCCTTTAAACCACCTACCCACAAAACGCAGGTTCAAGCTAATAATTGCTAGATAATTACTTTGGGTTTCCATGTGAAAATTCTACCTTCTCAATGGATACACTTCCCAGTTTACCAACACCCTTACTACCCTGGACTCCATCTTTTATTAGCGTTTATAATTGTATTGGAGTGTATGGGAATATCAAATCGCAAAGTGACAGATTGAGTGAGAGAAGAGTTCCATTAAGAGGACCATGCCTAAATTAATTTAGTGGAAAAAGAAGGGAAATAGCTGCACAGAAGTCCATGGATAATGGTCCAATTGCTAGAAATGCTTTATTCTAAGTCCACATTGAGTGTATAAGCATAGAAACAACTAGAAGGAGGCATGCAAGGCAGAAGGAGAGAAAAGTGGTGGAACGGTAAGTATTAACTGTTTGAGGAGAGGCAAAAACGTAATCTGTGTGATTTGGAGACAGGGTAAGGATGTGGAGGAAAAGGGCTGAAAAGAGTGGAAGAAATACTACCAGTGAAATATTCCAGCTCTTGGGACCCTAGCTTGCTCTTCTCTTATAGGTCTTATTGACTGTCCATGGTCTTCTTTCAGCCTTGGCTGCCATGAGATGAATGAGTAAAACACCCTTTTCATTCATGTTGCTCTCTTCATATTTTGATCCCAATCATCTTTGTAGCCTTTAATTTGGGTATCACGTCATCCACTGTAGGTAATGGAATGGTTGCCGTCTCAGTATTGGTTTTGTTGGCGTTGCATTTTTTCAGTTCTTAGTTTTATACTTATGTTTATATTTAGACATCGTAGAACTACTCAAAAGAGCAGTCTAAGTATAGCCTTGTGTGACGTTGAAGCTTAAAATAGCCAGAATCCAACACTATACAAATGGAGACACACCAGCAATAATGGAAAAAAAAATGAAATTAGTATTTTATATGCTCAATTTACACTTATTTCTTATACCATATGTCTACATTCAGGCATCAGCTAATCTATAGATACAGATAAGTGACATCATTGCATCAGTAAGTATCGCTCAATTCAATATGAATAAATAACCATGCCAAAGACCCTGTGATGAGGATCACATTTGCTTCTACGGCGATTTTCCCCATTTAGCTTTTTTTCATCCCTCTCAATACTTTGAGTACCAGTGGCTTCAACCCATTGCTCGAGGACATATTGAACCAACATGGAAACCTCCTTACCAGTTCTGTAGCTGTTCATGTTTTAACCGCACTAGAAACATCTGGTGTCCTAGAAGCATGGCCAGCAGGCTGGGTCAACTTGGGTCAAACATTAGGAAAATGTCTCCAACTAGCATGCATTCTGATAAGTATGTCTTTTTTTCTGAATTCCTCTTATTCTCTCTGATAAATTTTGGACATTCTTTCTGATGGTAGCCTTTGAACTGTTAAGTGTAGCTCAACTGGATAGGTAGTAGTATAATGCATTGGCTGGTTGGATTCGCTCATGGTGTAGACCATGATAAAGATCTTAAAATGCTCTTTGAGGCCAAAGACCCTGGTACTTGGTAGTGATAGAGAGGAAATGTAAACATGTATGTGACAGGCATATGGCTCCTAAGTCTAAGACGAGACCAACGACTGATTAAGGTTTGAGTCATTACCACACGAAAAACAGGCAGACTAGATGGGACCGAATAGGGCCGATCTGCTGGCAGATTCCATGCCCCTATAAATAGGGGATTCTTCTACAAACCAAAAGTCTTAATCATGAGACCTAAAAATGAGGACATTTGCTCATTCTTCTGTGATCTTCAGGAATTCCATCCAAGCAGAACATGAATCAGCCATTTTTTTAAAAAAACCGTAGTTTAAAACTTTGATGTGACTCTTTATGGTTTATCTCAGTGATTTAACATTACAAAACAGCATACGTGTAGAGATCCTGTGGCGATTAGAGCACAGTTTCACTGAGCTTTTAGCTTTCTCGATGTAGGTGTTGAGCGTACGGGCCATTACGGCACACAGGAGGAATGCAGTTTATAGGATTCTGGCTGCATTCCTGTATGTTTCCTGCAAGTGGAGCGAAAAGCCAATGTTATTTTTATTCCGTGCTGGAAGCAACATAACAACAAGCGACGGGAGGTGGAAATGAAAGAGCAATCTCCAAATAGATTTAAAACACATTTTTAATGGTATCAACAGGCAGGGAATGCAAAGAGGGAGAAATACCCATGCACCAAGTTCAACAGACAGCTAGGATAATGATAAGGATAACAGATTAGCTAAAAGCTTGTGGTTACAAGCAAAAAAAAGCTAAACAGTAGGATATGTTCAAGCATCTTTGATACGGGTTAAGACATTAAGCGACAATAATGAAGGCTCTTGCAGCCAAGCGTCCGTTGTGTATTGCAGCCAAGCGTCCAGTATGGAGATGTGTATTGCGATTGCTGTCGTCTTATTAATGTTCTGTGAATGACAGCAAAGGGTTACAAAACAAGGCACTCACAACCCACTAATATTCAATTTTCAGAACATATAGCAAAAAAAAATCTTCTAAACCTTAGCCGTTAGCGACCTTTCAAACCAAGACATTAAAACTCAAAACCTGCTATATTTATAGGTGGCCATTTTGAATCAAGGCAGCCTTCTTATACTTATATTAGGTCGTTAAAATTAAAGATGCACGAGAATATATTTCTGGTGATCTAGACCATGTTTGGAATATTAATTAAGTTGTTTAAGGAGACATTGTCTTACTTTCATTTCTTCTAAGGTGTAGGACATTCTAAAACATTGTTCCTGGGTCCTCCATACAATCTCTTCTGAACAAACCCCTAAAACGCAAAAAAGTTATTGACCTATTTTAGGAAACATACAAATTTTAAGACCCCTGGTCCTGGAGCAGATGTGTAAACCTTGTTGGAATCTAAGACGTGACCAACAACTGATTAAGGTTTGAGTCTGTACAGCATGGGAAATGGGCTAACTAGTCGAGGGCCAAATTGGGCCGATCTGCCGGCAGATATTATGATTATTCTAATAAAAGAGCAGTTGGATTTTTATGTAAAAGTATTATTCCATCTTTTTAGCAAATAGTTGAAAGAAATTAAGGATATATATACGATTTTAATGGATTTTCTTTATTTAAAATTTATAAAATAACAATGTTTGGTTCCCAATTATTACATACTAAAAGCTAATCCCCCCCCAAGCGACGGTTTCTGGTCAACGGCTTATATCTCGGCTTTATTGTTCAGAATATCCATCGTCTTTGGGGCCAGTTGTCGTTTCAAAAACAGGCTGTAATCTTCCATAACGATATCATCACGACGACGAAGAGCGATATTCTCTTCCTTGATCAGAAGTCCGGATCGCAAGAGCTTATCACTTGTCTTGATGTCAGCCACAGTAATCAGCCATCTGTAACAAAATAAATGGCTTCTGTTCAAGATTACTTATGTAGCGACTGGCTTCGGAGGTCAATACTTGAGGTCTCTACTAAGAAAAAATATAAGTGGCCTTAAAGGCCCATTTTTTTAACAAAACGTACATAAGAAAACTAAAAAAGGAACATATCTTCTCCTTTCCTGCATGTCTACCCTTCCCAATGGGTCCAAATTCTAGCTGCTCATACACATTGAGTAACATAGTAATGTTGGTGGAAAAGAGACATAGGTCCATCAAGTTCAACCTCCAGAAGAAGACAAAAAAACCCTACAATGATGGAGATTTACAATAGTGCCTCAAAATGGGGAAAAAAGATCTTATTTTGCCCTGATTATCCATCCATCTAGCTATGCTTCATGGCATAAAAGCCATGGCCATTCATTAATTTAAAAAAAAAAAAGAAAAATATACTTTACAATTACTTCTTTTCCAAAAAGCGATGCAAAAATAATGATATTTGAAATCATTATTGAACTATGCTGAAGTTAAGGATTATTACAGCATGCATCATTTTTTGACACTTAGCTTTGAATAATAAAAGTATCATTGTAATATAAAATGTATCAATATTTAATCTAGTCCTAATTCACAAATGATTAGCACAACTGCCTAAATCAGCATTTTTGTTTTTGTCTAAATTAACAGGAAACTTCAGAAAAAAACCAAGATCATGAATTGAAACAAAGTAGAATAGAATGGATTGTCTAAATTCATATATATATTATTATATAATATATATTATAATATATATATATTAATATATTATATATATTTTTTTATATATATTTTATATATGCAAATATATACATATATATTTATTATATATTATATTTATTATATATATATAAGCATATCTATTAACCAGTAATAGCTAAACAGTAAATATCAGTATATTTGTATCTCAGCCCAAGCATTCTCAGATAAATGAATCTGAATTTAAAGGATGAAATTTGCTCTATACCGAGACAGAATACTCAGGCACCCTTTGATGTTTCTGTGCAGTTGCTTAGAGCCTTAGTGAATTTAAAAGAACGTGGATTAGGAAAAAAGAAAATGAGACTCTCCCCACCAGTTACCAGCCCCTTTAGAATCCTGCCTTTCATAGCCAGCTCTTAGAAGCAATCTGAAGGAATATCAAATTAACGTTTGGTCTCAAGCCACAACATTTTAATTATCAGGCACATAAAAGGGAATGGCAGACAATCTCTCGGTAATAGCTGCAATTCATTTTCCTTTACAAAGTTGCCTGTTTTAGAGTCTGGATCTGGTAAACACTTATTTACTACATTCCACGAGGCTGTTCTTTTCACCTGTTCTTTAGCTGCGCTGTTCCACAGATGACGTTGATGTTCTCGAACTGGATATTGCGCAGGATCTTCATCTCAATGGCATTTGGAACAATTTCTTCTATGGCTTTAAGGATATCCATGGAGTGACAGTCCTTTTCAGGCTGGAAGACACACAGAGGAAACAAAAGCATGTATGTAATATTTTGTCTGCAACTGTACAAATGTTGGATGATAAAGTCCATGGAAGCACCAGATGTTCTACAGACCATGGGAAATCCCTACTGAATACCAAGGATAGAGTCATGGTTGACCTTAGGTTCCACCATTAACAGTAAAGCCAATGCTTGACATAAGTTTGTATTCCTTACTTCCACATGGTCTCTAATGGTCTCATTACCTTTCATCTAAAACAGCTTTCTTTTTTTACATTAAACAATATTATATAGATAATTGTATCTATCTGGACACACAATCAAAAATGGAGAGCCACCAAATGTCTCTGCTCAGCCCAGGAACACATGCTACATGCTACATTCATGTGTAGCAGGACACTCGCGCCAACTCTACGTAGGTCAATGGAAAGTTACCATTCAATGAGCGTCCAACAGCTTCCGTAATTGGTGCTAAGCTTGTCCTCCACTGACTTCTTCTGCTTTGCCCCTATAGCCTCAAAAGTTGTACAATCAATTCTAATTATTTGGATTAACCCTTCAAATGCCTCTGGGTTGAATCACAGGTTACATCTAAACATTTTGCTGGGATCTGATCTTTAAAATAGTACAATTCCCAAAAATATATATTCAGTCTGAGTATTCTAAAATAATTCATTAAGCTTTTTGCATATATTAAATCTTCAATATATATAAAAATATATAAGATTTTTTTTTGGGGGGGGGGATATGAGTTTCGATTTTCCTTTTGCTTCACGCATAGCAAATACTTACAAATCTTCTAAACTCTAAGTAACCGAGGCACTAACATAAAATTCAGTACTTCACTTATAATAGACATGGTTGCCATAGTAACACAGTCATTTTGACTGACAAGTTTAGTTCATTTTGTGCAGTTTGGCTTTGGGCGCTTGCTTTGTGCTGCTATACTATACGTTCCTCCAGAAAACGGGCAACATTATGGATTTTAGTGTGAAATAAAGTGTAGAATTTTACAGAAACATTCCAAATGTTCTTTCTCTAAGGCAATCGGGTCTAGGAATATGTGAAGCTGCGTTATAACCAATTCACATAAAATTTAGCCCTTCGCAGCTGTTCCAGAGCCAGCCCTCGAGGCAACGGTGCAGGATTATTTAATTGCCACATTCTATTCAAACGGGGAGAGTCATGTACCCTGGGCCGTAGGCATCCAAACACACAAAAAATACAGTATGTTGGATAAAGGGCCGGACCGTAGACCAAAATAAGATGTGTACAGCCACCAGTTGGAGGAGCGCAGCCGCACACTATGTTTTTATACTCCTTTGGTGGCCACATACTGTAGGACCTAATCTGCTACTGAAGCAGCAGTATTGGGAAGTATGTGGCCCTGTTGTGGCCCATTTGCCAGATGTACCAGATGGCCAGTATATACCGGGGAACTTTTAGACTCCAGCTACCCGGATCCCCCCTCGCGGTATGCTGCCAGGACCACCTGCTGACATTGATGGTGGTCCCACTAATATCAGTGGGCATATTCCTGCTGACGTAGCAAGACACACCTCAATTTAAGGATGAAATGAGAGTGGGGAATGTCAGGACCCTGCCCCTGCCACCCGGGGAATTCGCAGGGCGACACGGAGAACTGGCGCTTCTCCCGGAGTCCCAGTGCGAAACCCGGAGAGTTCCCAGTGATGCCAGTCCAACCCCAGTTGGAGACAGCGTACCAGTGTAGCCATTTTGGGTTTCTGACTTATTTCTATAAATCTGAAATCACCCTGAAAGGCAATATCTGAGCGACGTTAAAAAATGCCTGAAAGCTAAACGATGTCGCACACGCTTGTAGAATTATCAGCCGTCAATGACTTCTGTGAATTGCATGTAATACTTAGTATTTACTGCCAACTTTAGTGCAAGTGACAGCAGAGAGGATTGAAATCTATCTCACGTCAGCTTCCGTGTGATGTGCAAATGCGAGATCTGTCTTTTCATCTTGATCTTCGGTTACAACAACCTTGATATCCTTTTTTTCCAACAAAGAAGATATATTGATAGCGCTGTGAAGGCCTCTGGGGATCATCAGAAGATTCTTCACAGTGAGGGCCATAAAGATTCAGGGTTGGTTATCACCACTAAATTCATGGTACTTACAATAGCAATTGTAACAATTTAAAAGTATTAACGTCGTTGTATTTTGGGGAGGGGGGGTTGTGATTTTATTTTTTTTATTTAGCAAATTTAGGCTCTGTAGAATAATTTCTTTCCACCAGCCACCATTTGGAGCGAAGAGGAAGAGCAAGTGTGTGAGATTCATTCATGGGATACTCTAGTGCTTTGGCTGACCCTATCTGTCTAGCGGGGCCACAATTTTAGGTTGTAATAAACAAGCATTTGTAAAAAAAAAAAAATATACATATATATATTTTGATCTGGCTAGAAAATATTACTTTTTTAAAATTAAACCTGCTAAAAAAAGTCTTCTAAATAACTTTTTTCTGTGCTGCTGTAGATGCAACGTGGTCTCATACCGCTGATAAAAAGAAAAAGTCTGGGAAAAAAAGTGCAGTTCAATGAAAACTTTTAAGTGGAAATGAGTCATCCGTCTGTATTATTTTCTCCTCAATACCTAATAATCGACAAACACAAGTAACTGTGTAGCTTGACCTTGGAAATTGTCTCAGCAACCACACTGGGAACATTTTCCAGCCACAATGTTCACTGAAAATGCAGACAGAAATAAGAGAGGTAATTTATTCCCTACATTTATATAATCATTGGCTGCTTGAATGCAGACGTATGGAGCGCATTTTCTTCCTAACTACTAGTTCCTAACTTTTTATTTTTGTGATTCTAGGGTTATCCGCTTCCCCGGGTCTATAGGAATTACCTGGGATTATGGTACAAACACCCAAATTGCTCATTTATTGGGAGTAGAGGTTGAGGGTAAATAAACAAAAAAGTCTAGTTTTAAAGCAGGTCGAATCAAGCCTGGGACTTTAGCATGAATTTAGGACACCTGCCACAAGGGGGAGCTAAATTGATACATTTGTCTATATTGGACGAGAAGTGACAGCAGCTGATAAAACACTTTCGTTAACTAAAGGGGTGCATTTACTATCTTCTCCCTGATATCACTATGCATTGTAGAACCATCTTAGACCTTCTTGCAGAAGAAGTTCATGTTGTCCAACAAACATGGACCTCCTTGCAGAAGAAGCTCATTTTGTCCAGCAAACATGGACCTCCTTGCAGAAGAAGCTCATTTTGTCCAACCAACACGGACCTTCTTGCAGGAGAAGCTCATTTTGTCCAACCAACATGGACCTTCTTGCAGGAGAAGCTCATTTTGTCCAACCAACATGGACCTTCTTGCAGAAGAAGCTCATTTTGTCCAACCAACAAAATGAGCTTCTCCTGCAAGAAGGTCCGTGTTGGTTGGACAAAATGAGCTTCTCCTGCAAGAAGGTCCTTCTTGCAGGAGAAGCTCATTTTGTCCAACCAACACGGACCTTCTTGCAGAAGAAGCTCATTTTGTCCAACCAACACGGACCTTCTTGCAGGAGTAGCTCATTTTGTCCAACCAACATGGACCTTCTTGCAGGTGAAGCTCATTTTGTCCAACCAACATGGACCTCACAATTCTGGTTTCGCTATATGATAACACGTACTATAGGTATCTGTCTTCTCCCTTCCAAGCATCCGGTCATCCCCATAGCACACCTCCCCAAAAAAGGTCTTATCTCTTCGACATTACCACGGGGCCACAACAAATAATTGGATTTTTTATGTACACCCAGGAATCAGACTATTACCCTTAAATTATCAATACATTTACTATCAAACTATATTTTTAAAGCCTGATATTTTTGATGAGTAACGAGATTTCCCTCTGTCATCCACTGACGGTTATAATCGACACGATATACATAAAGCTGTACTGAGACCCAGCTGTTTTGTTTTGTTGTCCGTGAAGTAGACTGATAGAGGTTCCAGCTCCATGAAGGAGCAAGAACAGGGGTCTCAGATCATACGTCATTAAGTCCTAAAGGTGGGCCACATAAGGCTCCCATACACCTCAGCAAAGTTGTGAAATGAATTTTGGGGTCCAGGGACCTCCACCAATTTATGAACGGACCTCTTGTTATCGCTACTGTTTGACGACATCAGTACAGCTGGTGGCTCATGGTTCCTCTAGAGCTACTGTTTGATCCAGTGGTCCCTGATGCCTCTAGATTCATACTTCATATTATTCACTTTTTTTTGCAATCTCTCATTAGCACATTTAATCTTCTAGTAGGGTAATTACCATTCACTCTTTCTCACATTTATAGTATTCCTTGTTTCTATAATGAACACAGCTGTTGCTGAGAATTCGGGTTAGTGGGACAGACTGCTGCTGGGATTAACAAACTCCTTTCATCTCTGCTATAAGCTTTTTTTTACATTAAAAGATACGGGGTGAGAAAATAAGAAAGTAAAAAAAAACAAAAAACAAAAAAACAACCAAAAAACAGTACTCTTAATTGTATGTTATTCCAGCTGTAATTGAGCAAAAGCTTTTCTTTGGTTTCTGTTTACTATCAACAAAGGCGGTCTAGATTTACGAGAATTAGCTACTTATTAAAGATGACTCATCCACGGTCTGTAATATATACAGTATATATATATATATATATATATATATATATATGTATATATATATATATATATATATAAGTATAAATATATATATATATTTATTTATTTCTCCCGCTGGTGGGACACGTTGACCACCTAGAATGCATTAATAAAATTTGGAAGGAATTTCACCTATATCACCAAAGTTTAGATTTGTCTCGGTAAGAGTTGATTCCTATTTGGGGAAAAAAAACCAGGATATAATGCAGATTTAGCAAGTAACGGAGGGTGTCCAAAAAAAAAAACCGGAATCGACTTGGTAAAACTGAACATATGGAAGTCGCGTTTTAATGATACCGTTAACAAGTATTAGATGCTGATGAGCACCCCCATGGTTTGGCTGCCTTTCAACGGCTATTTTTATAGGCTATTAGTGCAGAGATGGTAATAACGATCGGGTAAGCAGAACAATTTGAGCGTACGTGCAACGCTGTTTAAATGTGCCAGAAGAACGAGAACCGGGTCGTGATGCACAACCTTCTGGTGCTTCAAGAGTCGAGCGAGTTAAATGGAACTCGAACGAAGCAAATAAAGGAACAGCCGTTGGCTTTCTTTCACGTGAACTGTGTGGCGCGTTATAAAGTTGGGTATTTTTGTTGTTGGATTTCTGTTGCACAAAAAGTAACGTTTTTAAAAGGAAAACATGTTTAAATTTAATTTGGACCAGAGAAGTTGTTAATGGGACTTATTGGCCTTGGTCAAGCGTTTCTGTAGACCCAATTATTGTAGATGACAATGTTTTTTAAGCCATAATCTTTGTGCGGTTTGTCAGCCTGAGGATAGGATCGTGTGGTAGACCTGGGTCGTTTTCTGCCATTTCTTGCAACATGCCGACATCCTTAGATGATGCAAACCTGTCCTTCTAAATCATTGTCTTTAAAACCTTCTTCTGAACTAATGTTTGTGGTCTAACGATACATAAGTGGGTCTAGACACGGAAAATATTCCATATTCAATAAACAAATAAGGTTATAAAAAAGTTTCATAGGCCAAGGTCTCCCTACAAACAAGAGGAGGATCTTACAATTTCAGCCCAACCTCCTGTATGGATCTGACAGGTGGGCGTCCAGTATGGTATAATCGTGTAATCGCACTAATTATAACTCACCTCGATTTCCATGCACAGAGTCAGAGGCTGAGAAGAAGGGGGATTTGCAAATTTTCGGATACGAGGCAACTCAAATTCAATTTTTTTGCCCTCCTTTTTCGTTTTTTGCCTAATTCTAGGGTAAGAGAAGAAGAGCGTTATCCCGAATATCCTGCCGTTTACTCACCCAACAGACAAATACTGTCTGGTTTCCATGTTTTGTCTTTTTTTTACCAGTTGTTAAAGAAATTGAGATCTTGATGGATATATTTAAAGGATAAACATGGGAAATAGGGACATTCTGGCTGTAACATAATTGCAAAAGGGTTTTCTACCAATCAGTTAGCCTTTTAAACTTAAACTTGGATCAGCGAACACAACGTGCCATTGGAAGACAGGAGTGATGGCAGTGAACAGGAGCGATGGGAGTGATAAAGGGCCATTGGAACACAGGAGTGATGGCAGTGAACAGGAGCGATGGGAGTGATAAAGGGCCATTGGAACACAGGAGTGATGGGAGTGATAAAGGGCCATTGGAACACAGGAGTGATGGGAGTTATAAAGGGCCTCTATACGCCTATGAAGAGATTCCATTAAAAATCAGCCATTTCCAGCTACAATAGTCATTTACAACATTAACCCCGTCCGTGCTGGATCTCTGATCCATTTTATGTTATTTTAAAGACATTTTTAAGTGACCCCAAACTTTTGAATGGTAGTGTCTGTGTGTGTGAGTGTGTGTATATTCTGTATATTAGTCATTAAAGGTGCTAGTACTTTTGTGGCTTACCTAGGACCCGGAGAAATATAAATCCTTCATCAGAGACATACAGTGATGTTGCATATACAACATTTGAAATGTGCCACATAAGCAACTTACGTGCCGTTTTTCAGGCCGTTATTTTTGTTCGGAAGGACAGCGGCGTTTGCAGGTCCTTTGCTGGAGCTGACGGATAGCGGTCTGTTATCTAGACGAATTAAGGGATCATTTAAAATGAATAATCGATCAATGCAATCAGAGGGAAAAGTGATAATAGGAACTTGCCCCTTCCACTTGCCATATCATGGCCATTTAGCCATCAAAAAATATGGCTATTTATTCTACACCAGATTATTTTTATGAATATTCTTTATTTTGTATTACAATGATCTCGTTTAAGGTTATCTACAACCGGAAACAAAAAAGAAGTTACCGTTTATATACTTTTACCCCAGTCTACTTACCCGGCTCAACGCGGCCAACCTGGGGACGTCTGGTCAAAGCATCTCCTCCCTTTGGAGAATTCATCCTTCGACAGATCAATAGAAGAGCTAATTAGTAATAAATGTATTAATACATATAATGCCTTAGCAAATGTGCTTGGGAAACAGACCTTAAACTACTACATTATTTTTTAGACACCCCTGTGCTGGCATCGCCATATTCATGAATAACGGCTTTGAAATTTCAATTTGAAAATCAATAATATGTGTCGGCTTATTTATCGCGCGTCGAGATAAACAATTATGTACCAAGGACATTAACTTTTCCATTATAGTTCTAGAAAAATACAAAATAAAGGAACTGACATATTAAAGGTATCAAATCCTTCTGGTTCTGCTACAAAAGGGACCGACTTCAAACAGAAATGATAACTGTTACAGTTAACCAAGGCGCTCTCCGGTCTTAAAGGGGACACGTCGTACCTGGAGAGCTTCTCAGCTTGAGACTCTTCAAAAATAAACCCATTCATTGTCCATCATCACGATTTGAAGAGTCCATCATGGGCAGCTCATTCATGCACATTCATGAGTACAGTTAATGGGCCATTAGATCTTTCTACGCCCCTTAATTGTATCAGCCTCAGTGCCTGGGCAAGGAGGGCTATTTAAACCTTAAGTTGCTGGTTGACCTTTGCCTGGTCCTTTGTTTACTACTCCTGCCCTTAATTCAGTTGGGGTCCTTTCTCTAGGGGTCTGGTAGTAAATGGCGCCACTAGGTCCTCAGTAGTTTCCGCCTATGACCCAATCGTAGGGTGCGTCACCACCCAGGTGAATTCCCTCGCTTCTGCTTTGGCTTCTGGAGAGCGGATCGACTTCCTTCTCTGCCTACAGGCTACATCGGCTTTCATATCCAGCCAGTGGCCCCATACTGCAGGACCCAATATGTGACCCTACCTGCCATTTGCCCCTTGTGCCAAATGGCCAGTCACTGCCAGCTAACCATAGAAACATGGCAGGTGCCGATCCAATAGAGAACCCCGGCGAGTGCTCTCCGAAATAAGGGTGACATTGGTGAGTTGAATTTAACAAGTTTAATTTTTAGTCACTTTAGTGAATATATCCCTTTGACGCGTTGGAATAAAACAACAAAAGAAAGATCCATTGGCGGAGGGAAGCATTATGTATCTCGCACAAACGCTGTGCCATTTTTCTTACAAATGAAGTCGCTCAGTAGAAGTAATTCCCGAGCGCCCATATTAAGTATGGTTTTGGTCAACAGCAATTAACCTCAGATCTGGATGCAATACCCCTTATCAGTTATTAGTGAATAATGCCTCTTATCCAGGCGGCTGCAATTCAGCTAAACGCTTCCCAATAGGGAAAAACAGATTAAGTGGTGATTTTATGTGGTTGGAGAAAAAAAAAACCAAGATTTTACTAGAAAACTGGAAGATTATTAAAAATAAATAATAAAAAAAGAATCAATTTCCAGAGTGCTGGTGTTTTCTCCTTGGGAAGGTTAAAGCACTTAGATGTTTTATGTGTGAAAAAGCCAATATATTCTAGGATAATATATCAATAATTTAATAAATTACTCTCCCCCCGTACACCACCTTCCTAATCTCAATGTGTGAATTGTGTGCATTCCTCCATATTAATAATAATAATAAAAAAAAAAGATTTGTCTCGTTTACACTAAACTAGGTTTAATTATCGCTTTCTGAAGACAATAATTAAAAATATAATTTTAAGGTCTCTAAATCGCAATATCATAAGCAATAAACTGCCAGGGCGTCCCGGCAAATTAATTATATTATTAGTGAAGAAATATGCTGATATTTAATGCATATCCTATCGGCAGAATATGAATTAATCTACATGGCTTCTCCATTCAAAATGTTAAAGTAAAATAGCCACCTGGCCCTAAAATATATATTTTTTAAATTAAATAATTACAGGGTACAAAAAAATCCAACTCATTCTATTTACATATTATTCCCAGATTTCTGTAAAAAATATATATAAATTTTCCCAATAATGGGTATACGCGGGTCTAGATGCCTTAATCCTAAATATTTTTATCAAGACTCACCAATTGGATGAGATATACTCAAAAAAGGGAGCTATATAGTCAGCAATGGGCAGGGCCTATAAAGGGGTGGGTGGGGCTACTCTTAGATTCCTCCCCTTTCGGTGATGATTGGCATTCCATAATTTTTTTTCTCTCCTCTCTCGCTCTCTATGTGCATATGGTCTTATTAAAAGGACGATACTTTGTAAAAGCCCAACAGAGTACAATGAAAGTCTCTCCCCAATAAAGAATGCAATTTAGAACTTTCTGCCAATCACAGTTAAAAGAGTTATTAAATACGGAGTAAAAGAAATGTCAAAACGTTCTATTAAGAAATGCATAAATATTGTCTTAATAACCCGGGGGGCACCGAAGGGAGGGCATTGGATATATTCCAGTAATACAAGAAAGGTCCGGGCTATAATTATGAGTGACTTTTCTGTACCGAGACACGTGCCGTCCTGTTCGGAGTATTTCTCTCCTGAATATCCCTTCTATCTATATGCAAATGAGTTGCGTAGCTTTGACAGGAATATATAATTCCAACTAGATATGGCGAGAGGAACGTCTCATGGTGTTGTTTCATTATCCCTCTTCAAACTTTCATCTGGGTAATAGAATTTGTAAATCTGGGGTTATTAAAAGCACCGTCGCCCTTATTTATTTATTTTTGTTTCCTTAAATTTTATTTCAAGCCATTGATCGCCTGTCAATGCACTACGCGGGGTACTTTCCAAGCACCTACCATGGATCTATGGTGTTACCTTCCAACTTTCATCTGGAGAATATCATTTGTAAATCTGGGGGTATTAAAGGCACAGTCACCCTTATTATTATTATTTTTTTCCCTTAATTTTATTTCAAGCCTTTGATCCCCTGTCGTGACACCACGCGGGGTACTTTCCAAGCACCTACCATGTATAACCTCCACGGTGTACAAAAACATTTCAATGTAAAAAGCTAAACAAATATTTTTTTGTGGGATGAAACCCATTGACGCGGCTTTATAAATAACCTGAAAAGTCACTTTAATGATCGTTGTCACAATGACATCATTACATTCTGATGTCATATGCACCCTGGTGTTCCTTGAAGAGACTGTAAATGATCGACCCAGGTGGAAAAGTAAACCAGGGGACAAAACTTTCATTTAAGTGTCCAAAATGCCATTTTCTTCTGTGAATTTCCATCACTATCAAGCTCAGGTCCTCAGAGGAACATAGCATGAGTTCAGCTTGGTTAGAAATGATGCCTGAGGACCAAGCAGAACTTTGTTGTACACCCTGGGACCTCTTTGGCAAATTGCTCGTAAAATTAAAAGTGCCACTTTTGGAATCTTTCCATTCTTTCCATAGAAATCTTCATTCTGCAAGCCCTCTTCCCCGTAACCCTAGAGGTACAGAGAGATTAAAAAAACAGTTATATACAGCCACGAGGAGAACATTATGAGGAGAAACAGTCAGAAAGACAGAATTGCATGGACATTGTTATCTTCTTCATTTACAACGTCGTGCTACAAATTAGAAACGGCTTTCTAGAACCATGAGCTTTTGTTTTGACACAAATCCATTTAAAGATTAAAAAAGAACAAAAAAAGGCATTCTCACTTCAATATAAGACATTTCTTTGCTAGTCAACGATAACGATTTAGCATTTTGGAGCTGTCACATGTGAGTAAGGGCCACCTTAAATTGGGTGACAATCGGATAATATTCTCCCTTAAGGCGTCCTAGGGGGATGAATTCCTGTAGATAACTTAAATGCTGCAGTTGTCGAAAAAGCTAAGAGGAATATATTTAATACTATGAGTCACCGTAGACAATAAGAAAATCCATACAATTTTCCTTAAACAAGAAATCCAATGTTAGCATAAAGCAAGGTAATTTTTAAAACACCGATCATAGTCGCTAATCTGAATTATTGGACTGGGGGGCTCAAAAAACAACAAAGCTCTGTAAGACAAGACCATTCCAACAAGTATGAAGAAAGTGCTTTGGTTACCAATAAAATTATAAATATAAGAGACGCTCCTTTAGGTGGAAGTCCTCTCGATTTGAGTGTCAGCCTGCAATGCATTATCTCATACAGGTTTTGGAGATTTCGCTAGACTGGACGATCTTGATGGTTGGACATTTTTATGTCTTCGTAATTGTGTCTTACCATAGATGGTCCCAGGAGCATATAGAACCCTTACATACGTGGAATCCTCCTGAGGAATTGAATTCTGGAAGGTTTTGTGTTGGGTGTAAACACTGAAATCATTCTTGGGAACGTCTTGTAGCCTTTCTAGCTCTATAAACGTCTACTAATGAGAAGGTGGTTTATGGAACCTCAGTAATATAGTGGCATTCCTTTGCTAAGAAAAATCTAGAAACAATTACTGAATTATCTTATTGTTTCTATTCTATTGTTCCTTCTAACCATCTCTATACCTCAAGTTTGACATTTGTCTTAGTCTACTAAGTTAAGTGTTTTTGGGACATGTGCATAAAATATTTGGGGCACCTGGTAGAACCTTGGTGGCGAAGAGCTTGGGTAGGTACTTTTAAGCTCCATTCATTTTTGCCTTCTATGGCTCTCCCATACACATGGATCTCCAGGCACTTGCATGGTCTATATAGAGGGAAGTCGGGCTGTGTCTATCAGTGCTTACCTCTGGTGGTCCTTTATCAAGATGAAAATAATATACATATAGATAGACGCCATCATAAAAAGAAAGACATGAACATTCCTAGCCATTCCTGATCTTATGACGTCTACTGTATTGGTGCCTACATTAGATGCCATCACATTGTGGCTTCAGGTAGAGCAACCAAGTCGATCAACACAGCCTCCTCAAGATGGAATTATACCCCTTTTGATAAAGGTATAGAATCTGACGGAGGCGGCAAACCTTCTTGAAACGCATCCATTTTTCTTGACGATTTCCATCCTTGGATGTTTATCACTGCTCGATAAAATATAGAAGAGTAATTTAATCTCGCCAAAACACGTATGACTTCATATTTTTTGCTGAACGTATGTGCGGAAAATAATATCAGGTTAGCGCACAGTGTGAGTGATGCGGACAAGACAGCATCAGTTATGCATGAGAAGGTTCTAGGAAAGCATGTTTATCACCGGAGGGGGTGAGCTTGTTCCGTATTTCTCTCCCGTTTGTGTCGTGGACACATATGTTCGGTCTGGACTGTATGTCACAATCTGTAGCTTCCTACATTCCGTAAGCATTTGTACCTGCGCTCTTTAATGTCAAGCTTTTACTTATTATACACCCCGGGTAAGGATTATAGGAGGCACGGGCATTCCAACAAGACTGGGAATTAGCATTTCTTGCTCGCACGTATCATTCTCGCTGTGAGAATTAAGGATTAATCTGGTTTATATAGAAAATGATGTAATTATACATGCAGAGTCTGCTGTTTACAAACGATAAACCATTAAATCCAATGTAACTTTAATTATATGTCAGGTTGGATACAATTCTGTGTCTTTGTATCATAGAAACATAATATTTGATGGCAGATATGAACCACCTGACCCATCTAGTCTGATGTCAAACCTTAATCAGTCGCTGGTCTCGTCTTAGATCCAGGAGCCGTATGTCTATCCCATGCGTGTTTAAATTCCCTTACTGTATTACCCTCTACCACCTCTGCTGGGAGGCTGCCATACTTATCCTCAGTAAATTAAAACTTCATGTATAGTTTCTAAAGTTCCTATGCGATCTCAATACACTCTACAGACTCCAAAATCAATCGATGGACTCTTTAAATGCCTCTCATTCCAATGTATTAATGAAAATAGTTGGATTATTTTGATTGTAGATTCAGAGATTCCACAGTTTCTGTGCTCGCTTTGCTTCCATTCGATCGCCACAAATAAAACTCAAAGAATAACCCAGGGGTGTAACACAAAATATTGACCCTCTCTCTCCTAAGGGGTGTGTTGAGGTCAATAGGGCCAGCCTCAGATGACCTTATAAGTGGCCAAGAAACATCTGGACACCCCCTAGGATCTTGGAGCCTCCTGCACTGCGGGGGCCACTGTTATACCCCTAAACTTCCTGGATGCAAAAAGGCTTTATGCCTCCATGGTGGTTTTTATTTGGATAGATTTTATTTCTTAAAAAATAGCTTCAGGAACTACCACAAACTGATAGACACAGAGCTAGCCTCAAAGAGACTCTAGCGGATGGGGAGTGAGGGGGAAGTGGGTGGGAGTAGGCAGGAAGTGGGTGGGAGTAGGCAGGACGTGGGTGGGAGTAGGCAGGACATGGGTGGGAGTAGGCAGGATGTGGGTGGGGCCAAATGGAGAAAACATAAGATGACCCAGAGACCCAGGTAAACCAAGGCTTCCCCTGGAGACTCCGGGTCAAACCCAGAGAATTCCCAGGAACGATTATGTATTGTTTGAGTTGATAGTATAATTTTTGGCAGGAGTGTATTTTATTTTTCTTGCTATACACAACAAACATTTCAAATAAAAAAATGTAAAATCCTTTGTCGTTAATAAATCTCCCATTTTTAAGCCGCTCTCTCTTGTCGCTCCTATCTTGTATTTTTCTAATAGTTTAAAGTCTGCGGTTGTTTATTTAGCGCGACTCGCATGTCGTTGAATAATTATCGCTAGCAGAACAGCGCTGCATTGACTGGTTCAATGGGTCTATTATGTTACACAAATCAATCACGTCTGGGGCTTTTTTTTTTTTTTACATAAAACAAGGGTCATCCTTAATTAATTACAATGAATAAATTAATGCCGATAAACATTTTAGAATAAAGAGACGACCACGTTGACTTCATCAATACAAATATTTTAAAACATTTTATAGCTCTCTCGCTGGATCCATTAATAGCAGGAAAAAATCCCAAATAAATTTAGTTGAAATAGATGACAAAAAAGTTAAATTTAGTAATTTAATCCTTTGGTTTTAAGAATGATGCCTGAGGTCTAAAGCCCATTAAAAATTATCTGTTCTGAATGCATCTAGGAGTTACTTTATAGGGGAAAAACCTGGTTTTATGTAATTTTGTTCCAATAAACTCCCTTTATTTGCAGACCTGGAGGCTGCAATTGTTCTCAGTCATTTGATGTTTGGGGTGACTTTTCCTGCTCAAACACCACACTGAGCTGATGCTTTATGGCAGTGCTAATGAAGTCAGTTGCTCCATAGACTTTCATTAGTCAGAAAGTCCGACTGGGTGATTAAGACTGAGTCATTCAATTTTTTCCCATAGGCAGTATGATAAGGAGTCGGGGTGTTTGGTAGGTGTTTTCTAGTCACTAAAATGATATTTTAAATTTTTTTGACTGCATATTAGGGTCCGTTCTTTATTTTACGGAACCTAAAAAAATAAGAATTATATATTTTTTTAACTATAGTAGACATTTTCATGTATTTTGAAAACCAGCACTGAGTAAACATGAACGTCATAAAAAAAATATTGGCGGAATCCCCCATTGCAGCTAAAAATCAATGTGTTGATTTTCTTTTATTATAATCAGATTATTTTTTATTTTTTTTATGATACCTAGATTTTTTTTTCTGCAGAACTTGCAAAGAGGAGATGCAACAAATTTGATTTCGAGCCAGATCTTAGAAATTAAGTCAGATTATCGAAAGCTCCCAAAGTGACCCCCCCCGGAAAAGGGCAAAGGGGACTAAGTAGCTGGGGGGCGAATGGCTGAAATTAACAGAAGCCGTACACTTACTGAATAATTCAGTCGGGTTATTGTAACAAATCACTGGCTATAACATAAACTGTTTGCCAGGGACTTAAATCACTTGCTTCTGCCCTATACGTTATATTTCTCCTTGCCTAGTGCTGACTCGGCACAAACCGTCTCGCTTTCGGCCAGTTTACTGCATTACGGATACTAACTCACATGACATAAAAACCATAGAGGGCCAAAAAGCTTCTCTTAATAGGATTAATGGAACTGAGAAGCTGCTATAATTTATTTAATGGTTCATTCCTACAGCCAGCCCACGTTTCGAGATGTTATTATAGCCAAGCGTCGCTGTATGGAATTTTTCGGCGGTGTTTAAACGGAGCATCCCTGCCACTTGCAATTCCCCCCCCCCCATTTAAAAAAAAAAGAAGAAAATTTTAATGTTAAAGTAGAAATTTGCCAAAAAAATTTAATAAATAAAAAAAATGTTTTTAGACTGAGATCTTCTCCCTTTTAGATGCAGTGTAAGGGAGATTTACATTCTGAGCATGTGGTGGATAAGTGGAATAGCCTCCGAGCAGAAGTGGTAGTGGCTCATACAGTAAAATAATTTATACATGTAAAAAAAAATCTAAGACGAGATGAAGGACTGAAATGGGTCAAATGGGTCTGATCTGCTGTCAAATGCAATGCATTTATATTATTGGGCCAATAAGTCTAAAGGTGTGTTAATCCTAATGTCCAATAGTTTATTGTCCTTTTAATGTATTGCTCTATTGTGACAGCGCTACTAAATCTGCTGGCGCTCTATAAATTATCTCTTGTGTTCAGAAAACGCCATTTCCCATATTTACAATTTTGCATTAAATGCTTAAAACATTGTTACAAAACAAAAAAACAGAGGGGGGGTAACGTGTGTCCAAATTGCCTAAAATGCGATACCGTCTATGAGAAGCATACCAAATGAACTGGCCTATGATCTCTGCTGAAACAGCCGGGCTGCGAAAGAAAATCGTGACTGTCTGGGAAAAACCGGGACTCTTGGGAGATATGACAATCGTATGAAGTTGTATCTCAAATAACTTGCCCTTTAAATCCGTTTATATCCCCAGCTAACATGGGTTATGTATATGCTTCTGAGCGCAGAATTCTGTCCTGTATGCTTCTTGTCTTGGGTTTTATTTTAATCACAGTTAAAGGACACCATAAAAGCACCAAGTACGGGGAATAGACTTTAATGAAATTACTTTGTTGGAGAGGCTGCGACTTATTCATACTCCTTTAGCGTAATGCCCCAAATCACACGGCTAGGTCTGGAAATCAGCCTGGTAGCCTTATATTTTGGGAATGTTTTTAGAGTAAATTCTGGAGACGGCACATTGTACGCAAGAGAAGATCTGTTCTTGGCTACCAAAACTGCTGGGCGGCTCACCCTGAGCTACAACTCATCTTGTTTATGGTCAGAAGAAGTAAAGTAGTTATCTATAGTATGGTGGAGTGAGGCTTAAGCATTTCGGGGTCACCAAGGCCGGAATAGGCTGAGCTGGATCCTTACTCTTACGTAGACAATCAAGTAAATGCAGACACCAGAGAAGAAGACAACATGGCTCATGGGTAACTGGGGCCTGACTGGTTTTTATAGGGGTTGTAACAAGCCTTGATGGGTAATATTCTGCAGCTGAGACAACCAGCTGAATGTCATGATTCGTTAGCAAATCCAGAAAACACACGGGAAACCAGTACTGGATCCTCTGTGGCATAGAGGGAAGAGGCTAGTGATCAGAACGCATAGGACATCCTGATATTATGTATCGACTGGTATGATGGGATCTGTCCCTTAGGAGTGTCTTGTATGAAAATGTGACCGTTGATTGCTCCTGAAAGAGCAACTTATCTACAGTATGAAGAGAAATATAGGAAAAAACAGCACTACCCCATATATGAAGTCTTCTATTATAAAGAAGATGAAGATGTGTAGTGAATTGTTATTTGGAAATGTTCATAGACGTTGGAGCCCCTGGTTTACTCTCACCTTCTGCAACCACCACCTGTTTGAGGATATATTAGGTGGGCAAAACCCTGGTCTTAAGGTGATAGGAAACAACAAAGTCTCTGTTAAGACAAAGAAGGTGTCCTCTGGTGTCCCACCAACAGTGGTCGTTCCGGAGCATTCATTGATCCATGACCTAAACTACAGAAAGATGATGTCTGAAGAAACTAGACACAGGCATGACTTGAACATCTTGACTCTCAAACCTCCCTCGATCCTAAAACGGCCCTCGTTGCCTTTGTAAGTTAATTATTATTTCTCAGTGGTCCCGAAGGACATCCTCGTCTGCTCATAATATACTAATGATTCAGTCAATGAGTGTATGTGTCTTGGGATCGATCATCAGCACATTTTCATGAGGAAGAACGTAGTAGATTGTGAACTATAGAATGCCAAGTTCTTTCTGTTTAAATCATCTTGGGAATTGAAACGAACCATTAAGAAACCTGACTTGTTCCTTGCAGCATACCACCCAATACTCTCAAACGTAGAAGGACTATCCTAAGTTAAGACCCGAGCCCTGTCTTCCAAGTATCCTATCCTATTATTCCATTGTACCGGAGAGGAGCAAAGCACTTCAGGCTTGTAACATTGTAACTTTGCTCAAGTACAGAGTGTTCTACCCTGTGACCACCGTCTCCAAGGATCATTATCCCACCGAAATGGCATCTAAAGGGGATGTCCCAATTTTTTTTTTTACACCAAATGCAACAAAATAAGTTCATTTTGCAAAAAGTTAATGCTTTATGGAGAGAATTTACATTTTTAAAGTATGGCCAGGAAAATAACGAGCGAGGATTAAAAAACCTATTTGCCGGGAACACATCATGTCAGATAAACCGTTTTGCTAGGTTACCTGACCAGTTTCCTGTGCCAGGATTTGCCTCATCAGGATTTAAAAGGTTAATTCAGGAGACTAAGCGGGAAGTGAGGAATAAAAAGAGCATGCTGAAAAAAAATCAATATGTCTTATCCACATCAGAATAATAATCAGCAAAAAGGACGTGCTGAAGATTCATTTCTGGATCAGAGCAGTTCATCCACTGATACGGACGAGCGCGTTTTCAAAGACCATCGTGTGTGCTGCGTGGCCCCGTAGGGTCCGAAGCTTCAGGCTTTATTTGTTTTTTTTTTCCAGGAAGGCAGAAGGTTTGATCTTCTGCCTTTCAATTTCGCTTTTCAGAAACGGAAACTGGAAAAAGTTAGTTCTGGCAATTGGATAGAGCAACACGGGGAATGCTTGGGGAATGAGAGCCAGGCAGAAGAAGACTGAGAGCTTTCAGCCTTGGAGAAAATGGAGACAAATATCCAAAAATGCACTCCAAAAAATACCCTTCGAGTCACCAGAGTGGCCACCAGCCAAACCTAGGCAAATGTCCAGTGGGCCGGTGGCTGAGAAGGCAACATACTTACCGATACCTCCACTCCAGTGGCAGGTTGAGTCCTGCGACGTGTGGTCATTGGCTCCAGCTTAAAGTGCCATGGCCCATTAGTCATCCCCAGTCCGGCCCTGTCCAGTAGCATTACGCAAACTGGACTTTGGGACAACCCATTGAGGGAACACAGAAAGATACAGTATTGGAGGAAGAGCTGCCCAAAGACTTGGCTGCATTTTATGCTCAAGGCCTCCTGTGGTTACGTATAGAATTATATATATTTTAATTTAAAAAATAGTATATAGTCTAAATAACCCAACTGCCCCTGGTCCCCCTTTGCAGGCTCATCCTAGGCGTAGGTCTTTGGTGATCACACAGATGAGAAACTGTTTTTTCAAAAATAAATAAAAATAAAAGTAACCAATTTATTCATTTCATTTCTCTTCTATCTTATGAAATTAATAGTCTTTGTTAATTAGAATGCTCTGTATTCTTGGCCAGGAAACTTGTCTGCAGACTGAACCTCAGGGTAATGAATTTTACATTTTTTTTTGCTGTTCAATTGTTTTTGGCAGAGGCTCAAGAAATTGCTAAATTTGCTAAATCAGCATTTTATTTCAATTTTTCAGATGATGTCAGAGCTGAATCCGAGAAAAGGTTGGCGTTTGAAAGTTTTCCAATAGGGGACATTTTACCGTTCTAAGTTGTAAAACTTCTCCAGATCTATAAAATAGTTGTATATGTTTTGATAAATACATTACACATAATATATGTATATCTGGGAGCTCTCTGGGTTTGACGTGAAGTCTCCGGGTGAAGAGCTGTTTCTCTGGGTGTCTGGGGCCCTCTCTTCGCCCAATTCTCCTCCCCCTCCTAATCCATTGAATATTATCTGGGGATTTTATTAACCTGTATTTTTTTGAATTATTATTTTTTTTTATCTGTTTTTATTAGTAATATAATAATAAAAGAATTCTGTATTAATATATATATATATATATATATTTTTATTTTTTTTCTGCCATTGGCGATGTTCCAGATCGCTCCGGAACCTTGCCAATCTGCCTTTCCCGGTGAGAAGATGTTCTTATTTGACCGCAGACTCTATGATTGATGAAATATATCTACATAACTGATGCCAGCTGTACATACGAAGTGAATACTGTAAATAGTCATCTCCCCGAACACTTAATAATGAATAATCTCCTAAAATTGTGTAGTGAAAGCTTGCAGGGTAACCGGCATAATCTGTCTGTTTACAGAGACACACTCAACTGTTTTACAAAACAGGCTTAAGCGGGATAATGCAGTCTGGAGCTGTAAGCTATAATTTTAAGAGGATAAATAGCAGTTTTATGCAGTAAAGAGAAAGAGATATGGTCTATATATGCCGGAGAAAAACAAAATGGTATTTCTGCCTGCCAAAGAAAAAACACCAGCGACGAATAATCATTTAACTATCAACAAATATTTAAACAAAAAAAACCATGCAAAAACAGCAACTCAGCAACTCCAAAAATCGAATGCCGCTCCTAAAATGATCTATTAGTTTTCCTTTGTTGTTAATTCACAAACCTGAGAATCTCTCCAGGTTTGACCCAAAGTCTCTGGGTCAGTTTCTTTTTTTGGGGGGCAAGAAAGTGGTGTTTGACCATGTACCCTCCCTACCAACTAAAGGTAGGGCCAGGATGTGCCTACATTAAGCTCCAAAATAAGGAGAGCTCCGGGGATCCTACCTTGTGAAGTTCCCTGGTATGCTAATGTACACGGCTAAAGAGGACCATATATATGACATTCCACCCTAGTGTTCTCAACAACACAACAAGTGTGAACAAGTAAACACAGAGTTTTGGAGATTTCGTGACATCTCCACTAAAATTATGCATTAATTCAGGTTCTGCTCAGATCTCGCAGAAATAAATGCTCACCAGGGCTTGTCCTTCATGGTGAAGTCTTGAGATGAAACGTTCAACACGGAGGATGCATCTCATAGACCAGGGGAGTCCAACCTGCGGCTCTCCAGCTGCTGCAGGACTACATCTCCCATCCTCCTCAGCCAGCCCCTTAGCTGAAAGAGCATTATGGGAGATGTAGTCCTGCAGCAGCTGGAGGGCCGCAGGTTGGATGTCCCTGTCATAGACCATTCTGCTGTATATGTCCGATTTACAAAACGTTTCTTGGGTTGAGAAGCGCTGTTAAAGAGCTATTGTGTATGTATAGGAAACCATGATTTATGTGTTTCTGATTACTCGCAGGCACGGCGTGAAACTTTAAAGCTTACACTTATAATAGTAACACATTTTAGCGTCGTTTCACACCTCGGGAGCTAATGCTGGGATGGAGCGAGCAGTGTTTTCCAGAAACACCATGGGAGGAAATGGTAAATCACTGTATTTGCCTCAGTCTCCGGTGCTCAATCTAGTATTGAAAATCCTCCTGAGAAGAGATTTATTTTGTCTGTGTCTTGTATTTGGTGCAATACATCATCAGTTCGGGATTTGTGTACACAGCTCAATGAAGCATTTGGTTCTAAATCCTTCAAATTCATTGCTTTACTTTCTTTACTTTAAGAAAAAAATAAGGAGATCTTTAGAAAACTTCTAAATATATGTGTTTTATTTGCACAGAGTATGGAGCTAAACCCTCCAAAGTCCAAATGGGAGAAACCACAGAAGGTTGTGGAGAATAGCAGGGCTAAGATCCTGTGGGACTTCCAGATCCAGACGATAAGCAGGTTCTGGCCAAACAACCCGACACTGTGGTGGTAAACGAGGACCAGAAGACAGCAGTGGTGCAGCGGTGCCAAGCAACATCAGGAAGAAGCAGTATGAGAAGCTGGAGAAGTACCAAGACCTGAAAGAAGTACTACAGAAGATGTGGAGGGTGAAGGCCAAAGTGGTCCCAGTGTTCATAGGAGCACTCGGAGCTGTGGCCTCCACTCGTGGCTAGAATCGCCTCCGTAATCCAGACTAAGCAGTATCCGGCACAGCCTCCATAGTATGTTGTCTCTGAGATTTTGCCGAGATGGACCAATGGGATATGATGTAATATCCTGGTGCCATCTGAGGATGGCAAGGTACATGCTAACCGGCAGCTGGGTGAAATTGCCCAGTGTCAGACCTAAGGGCACCTAACCTACACCACCCTACTAAGATATGTGAGGTCTTCTCTCATTTGCCCATAGGTAGCACCTGCTCTTATTATACATATTTATATTGCATATCACAAATGTGATTATAGATTTACAAGTGTCCCTGCGCGTGTTTTTTTTTTTCCTTTTGTATTCCATTTTATTTGAATTCAAAAATAATCAACTGTATGCCTAAAGGGTGTAAAACTGTCTCACCTAAGCTCATTTATTCCTAAGAAGACTGCCGTTGTATGGAGGAGCTGACTAAAGTTTTTCAGCTAAAAAATAAAAATTCCAGATTCGTTGAAAGGCAAGCATTACGCCCGTCACTTTGAGTCAGCTTGTCTTCATGTACTGTAGAAAAGGTTAGGAAAAAAGTAACAAACATCAAATGATCCGGCCATGGAACTTAATATGAAGCTTATTCTACCTCCGTCTGGGTGAAATATGAACAGGAAAATGTTTGAGGACATGATGCAGCAGCCAAAAGCAAGTGAACAAGACTTTGTGTCTGTCAGCAACTGACACTTGGAACTCGAGGTGAACAGGTTCTATTCTTCAAGAATAGCTGTTCTTCTGTTTACCAGCCTGAGCGAAGTCATTGCAATCAGAGCACGCGGGACAATCGATGTTAGGGAGTGGATAAAAAGACAAAGATAGACTCTTCACAATATACGATTGCGATATAAAATAGTAGTGGAGAAATTATTAGCAGGTACAAACATTCATCATCGTTCATGAGCACATATACCGTAGACGATGGCCAACTAAAATGTAGATGTCTCAAAAGCAGATCGTCTTCGGGTCAATACTCAAGAACCTGAACGTAAGATACTGAGTTAAGTAGCTAGAATTGGAGGCTACACTCCAAGATAAAGCAGACACATTCAAAGTTGGGTGAGCTGGCCGGTGGCATCGAACAAGTTGAGTAAGGGGAAGCTCGACACTAGACTTGGCTTCTCAAGCCACGTTAGACCAAGCCCAACTTACCCACCACATAAGGAATGTCCAAAGTCGGGTCCATATGAACATATGGAGGGGCCCATCACTAAAATCGAGGATGAGTTTATGGCAGCCTATCATGCAATGCTCCTCTTATGGCAAGCTGGTCCAAGCCAGGTTCTAGACTCAAGCACGGTTTTAGCACACACTCTAGGTTCATCAATCTAGAATGTTAATGGGATTTTTGTTTGTTCCTTACATGTTTAGATAAACTCTTAAAAGTAACAAAGGGATCCGACTTCCGGTGCAGTAAAAGTTTATATATGTTGTTTTAGTTGAGCTGCCTTTTTGTCCTTTAAACTAACGAAAATCAAAAGGATATTCTCAACTCACCTTTGTATTTTGATACAATCCACTTAATTTTAGTCAACTCGCTCGTACAAAAGGTAATTTGTTCTTTGGGGACCACGCTGTGCACAGATTTGAAGATCTTTTTTTTCCGCGAAGCATGTGCCCTGCCAATAGTTGCGAATAATGGATGAGCTTACATTAGTGTGGAATATCTCAAAGCGTGTGTGACAGCAAGCTAAATGGAGCCTAAATGCTCTAACAATTGGTAGGAAAATGCGAAAAATCGGCTCGGCGGTGGGCATGCAACGAGATCTGTGCACAATGAAGAGGTGTGCATTCAGAGAAAGATACTTTTGTGTGCAAAAATAAAGTATTTGATTGTAT